>JAGGAP010000275.1:0-40882 GCA_017657235.1 Termitomyces sp. T73sscA | reverse complement strand
GCCGAGGGGGTTGGCCGGGTAGCGGTCCGAGCCTGGGGTGGTCGTGGGGGTTGTTTTGGGAAGGGTTGGAGTCCCGGAGTCGGGGCTGAGTCCCAGGGATCTGTAGCGGGTCGTGACAGCAGCTACACATCATGGTTTGACTAAGTTCACCACAAAGGTGGCAAAAGTTGCCAGTGCTGGATTTGTTGTTGGTGCAAGCAGTAGTAAGACTAGTGGAAATCATGGTTTTGATATGTGACATAGCATTAGCTGCTGTAGTATTAATTGCCATGCTTATTGCAGCATTGATGTCTTCTCTCTTAATAAAAGCCTTAGCAGAGACAAGTGGCAAAAAGGTAATAGTAGTGACAAGTGCTGGCAATATTGCTCTAGTACATGGCATGCCTATACTAGTATCAGTGCCTTTCAATATTCAATTATCTGCCTCATAGATGTTGGCTACATTGCATAGTTTTTCAGAATAGTGCCTAGATTCTACAATTTTCAGTTGTTTAGCAATTCAAGCCTATAACAATATGAGGATGCCTTGTTGAAAAAGACATTATTCTTCATAGATATATAACTTACTATTTTGAAGAAGCTATCTAGAAGCCTTGGTAAACTCTTCATAGTATATAAAAAACAATTCCAAGTTATAAATTCTACTGTTAAAAGTGTCTTGAACAAGTTTTTAAAGCTTGCTAAGCATATAGTGAATAGATTCTTTAGCACCAGAATATAGTTTGATTACTGCTGCCTTTTAGTTGGCATAAAAAGTAATGCTAGCTACAAGTGCGGCAGGCTGCTGGCTATTAGCAATAGGAGGTGCAAAGATAAATTCTAGCAGACCTGTTCAGGTCTTGGCAGTGTTATATAATACATAGTAGGCAGCATACTCTTTCATCTAGGTGTAGTTGGTAATGCTACAGTCATAAAGGAGGTACTTCAACTCTTTGAAATTTTAAGAAATTTAAAAGTCTTGATAGCAATACACTTCAGTGTCTCTAGAAAAAAAGATGCTGGCTGTTATGTCTTTGCACTGAGCATAGATTGGTTCAATCCTTTGAAAAACAAACAAGCCTGGAAAGATGTATCTGCAACTAATGGTGTGCTCTAAGTTGACTGTACATAGTTTTATTGTTGATTCAAAGCTTTTTTATCTCATTGTACTTTGTTTTATGATGCCTCCTCCAAAACTATGTCTTTGTATAACTCATGGCTGTTGTAAGAAATATGAAGCTGATAGACAAGGCTACTACTACCTTCCAAAATAGACTTGGGACAGACATCAAGCTAATGATTGAGTGGCAAATTTAACTGAATAGTTTGCATCAATACACCTGAGATTAAGTGGACTTCAGCAGATACTTGAATCTGCATAGAAACAAGCTCTTCAGTTACAAGAGGCAAATATTGCAACCTCTCTTGCAGCAGGTTCAGCATATCCACCAATAGCATTGAGTTGCTCAATACTCACTTACTCTAACCTACAGAAGATACTAATAGCCACTTTCACCCTTTATTCATTTCAACAAAGCCCCTCATTGGGCTCTTTGTTGTTGTGTGGAGAGTTCCATAGTCTTCACCAGCCACTGTTCACAATCTGCAGGAGGTGTCAACAGCCATTTTCCACTTTCTATTCACCCTGATGAAGTCTCATTTATGCTTTGTTTAGCTCACCACTGAAGTAGTACACTCTGCAGCAAAGTTGTTAGTGAGCATCAGATTAACATGCTATGAAACTCACACCTAGATGCATACATATACTAGCAACACTGATTGAGGGTGATAGAGACCTAAGCAATAGATCATTGACTGCTAAAAATTACATACTGTCAAGTACTTGAAAAATCAAAACCAAAAAAGCACAACAAGCAGTTCCTCTCTATCTAGCCTTATTTTATTCTTCTTTAATACCAAGACAAACCAAATTAGCACTTAAAGTCTTTCTACTGGTGTCTTGACAAGCTTGTCATTGTTCTTATACTATGTTCCACATACTCTGCAAGGTTTTATCTTGGCAATTGTGTTTCTTATGTGTTCAACCTGACTATGTTCTCTTCTGCTGTATAAGACAAAGCTCTTTGGTTTACATAAACCAACAAAAGTACAGTAGTGCTTAAAAGTGCTAGGCCTCACTGTTCATTTAATGGCCTGTTATTGTAACATAGCTAGCACTGTAACTACAGTGTCATGTGCCTGCCAAACTTTGGCCAAATATTATGCATATTCCAAGTATACTCTTGCTGCAGTGCTTACTGCCTCTGTTCCTTATGCTTGTTTGTGTGCAACTAGCTGATCCACATTAAATTCTAACTAACTCAAATTTCCCTGCTAAATTTTGCTTTTTTGATCAATTTACTTGACTAGGTTTCATTCTTGCTATAATTAAGTAATGACATGTAGTTAGTTCATACTCATTTCTTCTTGTTCATAATATTTTAAAAAGATCAAACAACAGTTTCATGAATAATTTCCAAAATATTAGACATTTATTCCAGAAATCATTTTTGGAATAATATACTAGATATATTTCCAACATGTAGTTTATTTGTACTTCTTTCTTTTTGTTTTATTACAAGAATAATTTTGCAAATTTTAGATAATCATTCCTGAATTAATTCTATAAATAACATACCAGATATCTTGACTTATTTTTTATAGATAGATGATATAATCATTTCTATAATTTTAAATGTCAAAAAACTCTTCCTTATTCTGCATATTGTGCAATGTATTTATATACACTAATTGCTACTTTTACTCATGCCATTTGATGAGAGCTCAACTGATATTGTATGCATAGTATCTTAGACTTGAAATTTTTTTGTGGAAATAAGTGTCTTGAACTTGAAAAAAAATTTGTGTGGTCAGTAAAATATTCTATGTGTTCTTTTCAACAATGTTCAACATTGAATAATTTCTCAAAACTTAGATTCAGAGACTTCTGCAAATATGAAACAAGTTGTCGGATTTCAAACTCAACTAACAAGTTATGATAAGATACAGCTCAACTAACAAAATATAAAATAAGATATCAGATTTAGAACTTTAGTAACAAGATTATCGAACAAAACAAGGTATACACAAAAAAACGTAAGTAACAAACAGTATGTATTTGCTTTTTTGGCTTTTTTATATTATTGTGAAAAGATTAGCATACAAGACAAAGGTTGGCTTTTTAGATATACACATCATGTTTTTTTTACTTTTCTTTCATTTAACTGTATTTTTGACCAGATTTTTGTTTACATCAAAGATAGCAGTACTATTGGCATCAACACTGAGAAGAATAACTTCTTTTCTACTTGCAGCCCTTCTGATACATTGGCCAAGTACTGTTGCTACTTTTAAAGCAGTTTTCTTTGAGGTAGTTTTTTTAGTGCATGACTTTAGTATTGGCTTGGGCTTGTTGATTGAGACAGCAGCATGCAGCAGAGATTGTTTCTCTGATAACAAAGCTACAAACTCATATTCTCCATTGAATAGATTGTCAGCAAACACAAAAGGCATGCTATTTATACTATAGAGTGGGATATTGCATCTATTCAACAGTTTTGTGCTTTGTATCAAAAAAATTGGCAGAGATTATCATAGCAATACCAAGGAGCTTGGCTAAGTGGTTGTAATAGCAAACAATGATGATGGCATATAAAGCTAAGTTGTAGCAGTTGGCAGTGATAGCTATAAATGATGTATTTGACATGCTATGAAGAATGGAATCAATTATAGAATTTTCTTCATCTTGAATATTTTGACTTAGTAAAGGTTGAAAAGACATATTAGATAAAATAGCTGCAACTAGCAGCAAAGTTCTGGAATCATTATTGAGCTTTTTGTCTTGAATATTTTGAAGTTAAAAAGACATGTCAGATGAAAAAGCTGCAGCCAGCAATAAAATGTTATGCTCAATGTTGGGCTCATGACTGGTTTCTTTGTCATTGTTAAAGCTTTTGAAATCTGTAGACTCAATGTCAGATGAGACTGAAGTTGAAAGTTGAAGATTGCATGACACACAAACTCTAAAAGCTAGAAGCAACTTGAGCAAGCCAATAATCCAGAGGAGATGTTGAGACTCATAGAATATTGTTTTAACAAATGCTGCAAATAAATTAAGTACCAATTCACAAAATGCAGCATGAGTAGCACTAAAATTATGCTCTAAATAATTACTTTTAGCATGAAAACTTAAGTTCAATCATCAGATGAGATGTATATAAAGTTGTTTTTCAGCTTAAACAATGGTTTAAAGTCTTTCTCTATGATTTGGGTCTGGTCCACTACTTAAAAGAGTTTATGTCCATCTGGTCTAGCTCACAACTTACTTGGCATACAAATCCAATGTTGAAGTTATTTGGTTCGTTCTTTTGGCTTTTGCCACCTCCTTTAATGCATGAGACTCTACTAGAATCACTTGCTAAATCTCTTCTTCAAGCTTAGTTTCAAAGGTTTTCTTTATATAATGCTTGATTACACTGAGCACTTTGCTTAGAGCAATGCTAGTTGCTTTGCATTGTGCCTTGACTTTTCCTTGTAAAATCTTAATGCTTAGATTTCAGCAGGTTGCTTGACATGCATAGCTATGCTAAAAAAAAATGGAGGCAAGGAATAAACAAACTAGAAACAAGAAGATAACTAGACAAATCTAAGTTTTGAACATCTGAATCGTCATTTCAGAGGTGCTGCACAGCAAATAAATTAGAGATTGAACAATTGAACAAACAAAGGTTAACTAGTTGTACTTGTAGTTGCACTTCAAGTACCACATTGGAATCTCTAAAAGACTTGAGAACCTTTTAAGACAAATAAGCTGTCTGTGAGCACCATGCTCTGTGCTTAGACATGCAGTTAGAATAGGGGTTTGTCCAGGACAAACAGGTTGTGTGTGAGCAAGCCTTTGCTTTAAATTTAGACCTAGCTTATAAACTTAAAGCTTAGCAAAACAAATAGCAAAAATTTATTTGTTTACTCTGCATATTTATTTATCTTTTTATTACAATAGTTTAAATGCATAAATATATTTATTCAAATTATTTCACTTAATTTTCTAATAAAAATGCATTTTATTTATACTTGGCTGTATTTATAATTATTTAGAAGATGAACAGACTTCTGCAAGTGTAGAAAATAGCTCAAGCCTTCTTTGCCAATTTTTTTTTTCTTTTTCAACCTGTTCTTGTACCTCTTCTTTTGTCAAGTCTTTATAAAAATCTCTTTTAGTTTGGCAACAGTGTTTTATTCAATGAAAAAATCCACCTGCAGCAAATTGTGCAAATGAATACCTTCTTTCATCTTCTTTTATTGCAATATTTCCATGCATAATAACTGCTAAAGGAATAAAGATTGTTGATTTAGAAGAAAATTTAATAATTGACTTCAAATCTTAAAAAATAATATAATCTCCTTGCTTTGAGTCAAATTGCCTCAGTGCAGTAACAGTACACCAGCTAAATAGGAGGTTGGCTGCATTAATATGAGAAAAGCAAACTATAGCAAGCCCAAAGTTGTAAGATGCAGAAGGAAAAATGCTGCCAACAAAAATTTGTTTCAAATCTTTATTATTGGCAAACACTGCATTTAGCTGGTTTATATAATAATTGTAGATGCATAGTGCCTATGTTGCAAAGACAGCTGAGCAGAGCTGAGTCAGAGCCATTAATGCTAATAAGTAGCAGCTTATTAAATAAAAAATATGCAAGATATTTGAATGGAGTGCTTGCATTTAAAGCATTTAACACAAATGTAATTTTGGGAATTTGTTGACGTATTGAGGGATTTTTATGGCCACCATCATGCACAATGCCAAATGTAACTGCAGAAAACTTGCCTCTGCTATGCTTCTTTAAGCCTATAACATGCTCTATAAAGTTGCAGCTTGTTTCAAGCAAGTATGCTGTTTCTTTATGCATTTTAAGCCAGTCAGAAGCATTAGAATAGTTAGCAAAGTGGTCAATAATGCACCCTTTGCAATTAACAATAGGAGTCAGTGTTTTGCCAATAGCAATGTAAGATCAAGAATGTGCTTGAAAAGTAGAATACTTGCCTTCTATCCTATTTAAAAACTTGAAACTTAATCATCTTTATAGCATTTGCGAGTAAATAAGTTCTACTCAAAAATAAACAATGAACTCCCTCAAAACCAGATGAATTTATAGAAGCCTCTATGAAGTCAAAGTCAGCTTTAATATCCTGCAGCTCAAAGCTGTCAAAGTAACTTTTTTGAACAAGAAGACATTTTTTATAGAAATAGTGGCTAGCATCTACTTTAGAGCTTTCTAGCATTTTTTTTGGTAATTCTCCTTACTGTGTTTTTTTTTACAGCTTTTCTTTTTTTCCTGCAAAGCATTTTCTTAAAAACGCAAAGCCTTGCATTCTTCAGGCTAAGCTCTGCATTAGCTAACAAGCAGTAATAAAGCAAGCAGAAGCAAAGAGGCTTAAGAAGAACTTGCAGAGTCATGCTTTGACAGAGCTGAAGAGCTCAAGAAGAAGTCACTAAAGATGGAAGACTCGCTCCAGAATATATTGACAAAGTGCGCAAGTATGCTTTTCAGCTTGAAAGTGGCTAAAGCAACTACTAGCATCTCAGTCTAGGAAGAATATACTTTTTGAGACTTTGTCTGAGTATAAGATAGTTAGAAAAAGGCGTGCACAAAGGCAAGAAAGCTTGCTTACTTGATAGAAGTATTGCAAATTTTTGAAGCCTGCAAGAAATAGATGCATTGATCACTGTAGCTGACTTAAGCTAGCCTCACATTTTCAAAAAAACATCTGCTTACTGTTAGAAACCTATAGTAGTTTTCACAAGAATTAAATATATATATATATATAGTAGCAAAATTAAATGAGTAGAGCAAGAAAAAGTGGCAGTTTTTAGAGTAATTTTATACAATGCTAAGCAACAAATCACTCTGTCTACTAATATTGAAAAATAAATTGATATTTTGCTATTTAAATTAGAAAAAAATAAGAAAAAAAAGGATTAAAAAAATAGTGGTGGTTATGCTTCAATCAATGTGTCATCAGCTTCACAATTACTTCAAGTAAAGTTTTTACAAAGTTCTCTTGTTATGAATAAAGAGACACTATATTTGATATTTAAAGCAAAGAATTGTTGACAAATAGTCTGATTAAGTATTTCTATGCATAGTTACAAAAAGTAGCATGAGAAACTTTGCTTTTTTTAAATAAAATATAGTCAGTTTTATTTAATGAAGTTTGCATATAGAAGATGAAGCAAAAAAAAGCAAAGTACACACTGATGAAAAATTAGAAATAGGGTTTTTTAGCTTCAAATGTGATGTGGGCATAAGCTAGTAAAAAAGCAAAAAAAGAGCAAAACAAGTAAACAATTCATTAATTTGTATTTTTGAAAATAAAAAAAAGGCTTAAATTATTAGTTTTGTATTTGAAAAAGCATGAAAAAAATATATTTATTATCTCTATTGATGCAAATTTCAATTAGTAACTGTAAATTGAGCTTGAAATAATATAATAATATTAAAAGCTTTGATACAATCACAATTGAATCCTAAGCTCAAAAGTTCAAGCTACACTTAATGCACACTTTTAATAGTAAAATATAATAGTAGTTTTAAAATGGCTTTATTCACACTGAGATAAATTCAATAAAGCTTGGTTTTTGATTCAAATGTAAACTAGTAATTTTTCTGAAGTTAATACACAAGCTTTTGAGCTTAAAAGGTTCACTCCCTTGGAACTTCATGCTGTAGAAAGCTGATTGCTTATTCTCAATTTTTAATTTCTCCACTCTTTATAGCCCTTGCATTGCACATAAATTAATTGTTGGTTGCATGTAATCTTTCAGTTATGTTGGATTCAGTGTGCTTGTTGTACACATAGCATAGTCTTGATGCATTTTGCCCAATGATTTAGCTATATTTTTGGCTAATTCTTTTCTTTATACTTTTTCTTGGTTTCTTGCTTTTCTACTCTGCTTTTCTCTTTGTCTGTAACTTCCTATAAGTTTTGTGCATGTGCTAGTAAAGACAACAAAGGCTATAAGCAAACACTAGTAGCAATAGTAGTTGAAAACAGAGTTTTTTTAGCTGTAACTAATGCTTTATTAGAAGATCAATAATCTGTGATGGTAGACACAGCCACTTGTCTAGAAATCATCAGGATCATGATGGTGTGATAAATCATTAATCTCATTATTCAACACCTTGCTTTTAATTTTGTTTCCATCGTTTTGTTGATGTAGTGCTTTGTCATTGGTGAGGGCTCATTGAATTTTTTTATAAGATATGTCCATATTTACAGTTTTCAATGTTTTTATAGCTTACAATTTTCAGTTTTCTGTAATACCATCCTTTATTGTATTTAAACTACCACTATATCACTATGTTGCTGTTTTAGTTTTAATAGTACTATTGTATTTAAACTACCACCATATCATTATGTTGCTGTTTTAGTTTTAATAGTGCTTATAAGCTCAATGAGTATTATTGCATTTGCAAATCTGAAAATAAAAAAGAAGTTTTTAAAAAAAGTAAAGGCTTTTTTGGCACATTCCTTGTTTTTTTTTGACAGCTTGTTTAGCATGTTTTTTATCATGTTAGTCTTTGATCAATTTTAAAATTGAATTTGCAAAAATACATTAATTGTTGATGATAGCAGAAATGCAAGCAAAGTTATAGTTGATGAATTCTTAAATGCTGTACACATCATACATGCTAGGCTGTTGAAAAATGCATTTGAAGTTGAGCTGGTTCACAAAAACTTTGCTAAATGAGTAGTTAAAAATATGAGTAAATGGAAGAAATGAGCATACAAGTTTTGTGGCACCAACCTTAGCAAGCTTAATAATAGAGCTAAAAGCACTTCAGTCTTATTTTTAGCATGATTTATGCATTTTGAGCAGCCTAACATAGATTCTAAGCAAGTTTGATCAGTTCCGAAAATGAAGCAAATACTTCAAGTTATAGTAATTACTAAAGCAATTTGCAGCAACTTTGAACCATTAAAGTTTCTTTATCTTGGAATAGTATCAAACAAATTGTTTTTCTTTTATGTTTTCATTGTTTGACTTTTTTGCAATGCTAGTTTTATAAGCATCACAGAGAAGAGTGCAAGTTTGAAGTGCTTATTGCAGATTTGAGGTAAAACTTCTTCATATGCAAATGTGTGCTGTTTGAAGTATTAGTTTAACTATAGCTTTAACTAACTTAACACTTTATACCTACATAAAGGTATTTGTCTACTGTCTATTAGATTTTAAAAAAGAGAAAACTAAATCCAAAAATGATGTTCTTAACTTAGTGTCTGGCTATTACAGTTGCATAAAGGAAGCTAAAAGAAGGTGCAGCTTGCATTGTTACATGCTAATTAGTTGAAAAATGTTCCAAGTTTTAGAAAAAGGCAATGAAAATTCAAAAGAAACTGATTAAATTTTTAAATTATACTATAACTATTAACATACCTGTTTTTAAACCTGTTTTTGATGTTCTATCTTTGCATGTTTATTCTTGTGTGCTGCATGGTTTGAATATATCTGTTGAACTCATTCATGCTACTGTTGCCAATGACTTGCAGAATATAATCACAGGATTATTTGCTACTAGCAGAGACTATTTATAAAAATTAGAAATATTGTTATTAAGCAAACAGTAGAACAAAATTATATACATCTGCTAAACTAATAGTAATAAACTTAGCAGTTCAATGCACATCATTTGGCCTCATATTTCATTTTGCATACTCAATTAAAATGCAGCTAAACTAGAAACATGTAAGTTTATAATTGGCAACTTCTTTTATAAGCTTGAGAACTTCACTTTTAGTGGTTACAATATCACTTTTCCATAAACATGTTGTACATATTTAAAGCTAACTGATTCAACCTACTTGGCAAAAATCATAGTATCAAAATGAGCCATTCAGCTAGACATATTATAGTTTAAAGAAAGCATACTTAAATGTTTAAATATCTATGCTTCAAACCAATACTATATAGTAGAAATTGGAAGATAAGATAAACTATCATAAACACAGGCTACTTAATAGTTTTAGCCACTATATTAAAACTTTCAACAACTATATATAGAAAAAAACTAATATGCAATGCCTACTCATTTAATTAAGAAAGAGCTTATAACTTAATCTGCAAACCCTGCATAAGGCCATCAAAGATAACATAGTGAATATAGTCTGCAAATTCTTAAAGAAAAATAAATTAAAAATTCTGAAAAAAATATCTGCTTTATAGCAAAGTATTTTGCAGAACAACTACTAGACAATAAAATAAAAGCAATGGAGACTGCACTTCTACAAACTTCTTTTTGCATGGAGAAACCTAAATAAAGCCTTGAATAAACTGCAATAAAAAAGCAACTTTGAGACATAATAGCTGCACTACAATACCTACATTTTAAATGAGGTGAGAATCTTTTATTTATTATTATTTTTTTGAATATTCAACAAAACTCTATAATCAACTAAACAAAGCAATACAGCTATAGATAACTGCTTTTAAAAGCCTAGTTCATTTTCAACAGCTGTATACAGGCAGCTTAAAAATGCTTTTTCATTTCTTCATCAAATAAGAGAATTTCAAAATGCTTTTTTTGCATAAAAAGCAAAAGCAGTCATTCTTGTTATTCTTTTTTTCATTGTTGTTGTTGTTGTAGTCATCATTGTAGTTACTCACTCTTTTCTTGTCAAGTGTCAAGTGTTAATGTATAAATAAGCAAAATACTCACTTTTTTTGAATTGTATTATTTAGAATTTGTGAGTTTGTCAGTTGCATTGAAATTGGCTATATTAAAAGAGTGCCAGCACATTAGATGTTAAACAGTTGAATAGACAATATTTTTATGCAACAAAATCTGATTGTCTTCACAAAAGTTGCATGCATAATATTTGTACTGCAGAAAGTGCTTTGTTGTGTGTGCTACAAGATCTGTTAAACTTGTCAATCAAAATTTTAAAATAAAAAAACTGATTTGTACATTGTACAACTCCTGCAAGAGTTATGTGACTGTTTTTTAAGAGTTTTGACAAAGCTAGACTTGTAATCAGTAGCAAAGCAATGGGAAAGAGGGTTTTCATAAAAGAAAGTGATTTGATGAAAGCTATTATAATATAATTTGCAAACAAAGATTATAGTTGTGCAGAAACATACTATAACCAGGCTTTTTGTGTGTTTGACCATATTCAACTTAGTCCAGCAAGCAGAGTTGCTTTTTGCTGAGTTTATTTTATCACTGCAAAAACTTTTGTTATGCCTAGCTTACTACTTTTTAATAAATTATATGATTTTTTCCTATTTGTTAAAATTGTGCTGATCAAGCCATATTAGAGTGCTAAGACTTTCAGTTAAGCGTAGCTTTTTCTTCAGTATTAGCATGTTTTGCCTTGTTCAAAGTTTTGTTGAAAACAAGCATGTTAAAAACAAGCAAAGTACAGAAACTATTATTAAAGCTAAAGTTCAAAGTTTAAAAGAATATATTGAGCAAATAAAAGCAGTCTTGTACTTAAACACCAAAAAAAAAGTAGAAAGAATAAGCCCTAAGTCATGGCTTTTGAAAATGCTTTTGAAGGTCTTCAATAGTATTATACTTTGCTTTAAGCTATAAAATGACTTCTATTCTGAAATCTTTTCAAGTCTCCATAAAAAAAGGCAGAAGTAATATTTACAAAGAGAGCACAATCTATATATCTTCAATGCTAGCAAAAGCTAAGATGCAAAGCAGAATATTAGTGCAAAGACTTTATTGTAGTTAATGCCAAGCAATAAATCTAGCTTTAAATTGCTCAATTGAATCATCTGTGTGCTTAACATGAAATACTCATTTACAGCCAATTTTATTGGAAAATTACACTTTCCATCAAATTTCATTAGCAACTAATAAAACATATTTATCAACTGCAGCCTGATACTATTTGTCAGCATTCTCAGATTTTATATAGCTTGTTTGAATGTTTTAAAATTTAATAAACTAGCTATTTCAGTAAATTGAACATATTCAAAATTAGAATCAAGTAGTTTTAATTCAAGTTCATAGAGAGCTGGTAGCTGAGCTAGTTGTTGTGCTAGATGATGTCTAGCTCAATTTGAACAAGGTATGAATATCAAAGCAGCTAGCTAATGATCTACTTTGTGATCAAGTTGTATAAGTGATGAAAGTGTAATAGCAGATAATGTAGGCAATAAAAATGTAAATGATAGTGGCATTTAAATAATAAGTTGGCTCTCCTTATTTTCAAGAGCAACTCAAAAATATTGAGATTGGAAGTGTAGAATAGTAAAATAAGATGCAAACTAAAGAATAAGCTCTGTTCTTTAAAAAATTATATAGTCTTCTTAGTTTTAAATTTGTAAAATAAACATCTTTTATAATCAGGAAAATATCCAATGAAGATGCATTTTCTATTAGCAGAGATTTTTTGCCTATTTTTTATATGTAAATATATGCTTTACATCTTCAAAGTCTGAGATCAAAAACATCTAGTTTATGCTTGTGCTACATAAGGAGTAATTTACTATAATATTGTTGCAATGTGATTTAAAATGTGAATTTGAGGCAGTGTGCCCAAAATGAGGTTGATAAATTTAATTCATTGAAAGTCTTTTTTTTATTTGGTCACTTTTTCAGCAACACTATTTTAATGAGATCTATTATTTTCAATTACAATTTCACAAGCAGTAGTAAACTATTTTGATTGCTATTTTCACTTTTAACAATCATGCATAGCTTTAATTTGAGCATTTAGAGCATTTTTAGCATAGAATTGAAAAAAAATAGAACAATAAAAAGAAATTATACTATATAAATAAGACTTCATTTATTTTAAAACTGTAAATAACTGAAAACAGTTATAATTTAGTAAATAAAAAATAATATAATGTTGCTATATTATTAAATATGTATTAAGACTGAAAAAACTGAAAACTGAGCATTTTAGTAAAACAAGTTTTAGCAACAATATTTTTTTTAAATGCAAGAGATATTTAATGAAGCCTTGCTTTTTACACTTGCTTTGAAGTGCAAGTTAACTTAATTAAGCCAATACAAATATTTATTATAGACTTGCTTTTATATCAAATCAAAACAGTGTCATCAAGGGGAATAGTTGTGAGTAAAAAAGAAGAAAAAGGCAAAATAAATATATATTAATGTAGAATTAAATTTAAAGAGGCAAAATGGCAAAATAAAGAAAGAGCTATGATTTAATGTTAAAAAATTGAAAAGCTAAGTTAGAAAATTGAAAGGCAAAGCTGATAAACAAATGCAAAAGAGTTTTAAACTTACTGCAATCAGATAAATACAATTAAGCAACTGCAAAGCTTCACTATATATCTAAATTTAGCATATTGCTTTTTGCTTTTAATTTACACTACATTGAATACACTAATTGGATTATGATTTTGTAAATTTGCCTTAATTTGCAGCCTATTACTCAGTTGACTACTGAAATTTAAAAATGCAAAAATAGCAACTGCAAATCTGGCTATCACTGTTGGCAAAAAGTCTACATATAAATAACTAGAGTTTGTATTAAATACTTGTAATTCATATAAAACAAAAAGCTGCAGTAGCAATAAATTAAAAAAAAGAACTGATTAAAGTCTGCATTACAATGATAAAATCTAAAATAGGAATATTTTATACCAATATTGCAAGCCATTAGCAAAGCATAGAAAATATAAAAACAAGCTATTAAAATTAATACACTAATGTATATAATTTTATCATTATTGGATTACATTCATTGATGATTGCACTAGCTTTAAAGCTAATATAGCTTTGAAAAAGAAAATTAATGCATTCAATGCTTTTTAAGCTTACATTTTCTCTTATATTTTCTTCTACTAGTTTTTAGAAATTCTGTTTTTTCAAATTCTTATGCTATCATTAAGAACTTTGTTTGTTTTTTATAATTCAAACCAGAGCATGAAAAGCTTTAAGCACTTCTTTGTCTTTTACTTCTGCTGTAGAGAGTGCTGCAGTTATAGAGCAACTTGAGCTGGATAACTGTTGAAAAGTTGCTGAGCTGAGCATTCAATATAATGAAGGATCAAGCAGATTTAATGATAACTAACAGCTAAAAATGATATTAGTGGCTACTAGCAAAAGTAATGAATATTTTAAAATAATAAGTAATGTTATTAATAGAAGTGCTTTTATTAAAAAGTTTAAAAGGAGCAGTCTTTAAAAAGGATTCATAATGTATGCAGTGAAGACAGTGTTGATAAAATTGTTTGTAGTGCTGCTGTTAATGAGAGTTTTGAGAGCAGAGAAGTGAAGTAAAGTAGTATAAAAAAAAAAGTATTGGAGCCTTGCTAAAATTATGGAGCTTAGAATGTAAAAAATCATTGACATCAGTAGCATTGAATTGAGCAGAAAGTTGGAAATTGAGAATGGGTCTTTGTTTGAATACTGTTTAAGTGGAAGTAGCAGCAGAAGTAGCTTCCAAAGCACATGCATTGTTGGTAGAGTTGTTAGTTTGCTAATTTGAATGCCAGAATTCCTGGAGTTTTACTAAGTACATAGAGCAGAATATTTGCTTTTTTTTGATAGTGCTGGAATTTGGGTGATCAAAGCCTTGTATTTTATAGGCAGAGGCTATTTTTAATGCATTGAAAAAATATGAAAGATCAAACTGAAGAGCATTGTAATTTCACCTAGCTTTATATGCTTTTTTTTTGAATTATACAATAAAAGTGGTGAATTGTTCTTTAAAGCACATTTGAAAGTTGTAGAGTTTCTCTTCTACTTCTAATATCATGTTAAAAACTCTGAACCTATTGAAAAATTTTTATACAAAGAAAAAAAACAAGATTATTAAGATTAAACTAAAGCAATGCAGTATAATAATAGTTAAACAACCTGGAGGCTTTTCAGCTAAAAAATAATTAATTTGGTTTAAAATAGATTAAAATACTGAATAAAAAAAGTATGCTACTTTTAAGAATCTTGGCTATTAAAGAGTTCTGATTTTAAAATATTGAGCTTTTTTTATGAATAAAAACATTGCAAGTGTTGTTTTTAAGTATTTAAAAAGTGTAAATAAGCTTTGATGTTGTAATAGTTGCTTTTGCTTCACTGCAAAAAAAAAAGCATTTATAGCTAGTTTTTAGCTATCAGAGAATCTATTTTCAAAAGTGCTTTCAAGAAGGTAGCTATTGCTTTTAAAAGGCCTATTAAGAAAAAATAAGTTTGCTTAGAAGACTTGAAGTATTGAAAAATGAAAAATGAAAAAATTTTAGAGGAAAAAGCAGAAGTTTTAAAGAAAGTAGAAAAGAATAAATGTTGAGAGCCTAGAAGTTGTTTAGATGTTCAGAGCTTATAGGAAAACAAGCAGTTCTTAAGCTCAAAATAAAAAAAGTTTGTATTAAAGGAGTTTATTTTTTAAAAGTCAATGTAGAAATATTTGCTGGTGGACAAATTCAGAGATTAGAGATGCTAGTAGAGGTTTGTTGAACATAGAATTAATACTAGGTTTTGATGCAGAAGGTTTGTTTATATAGCAGAGAATTTCTTATAACTTAGTGTTGTTAACAAAAGCAAAGACTATTAAAGCCTTAATAGAGAGTTGGAGTTGTCAAGTTGCTTGCTCTTAAGTGCAGAAGAAGCAAAATGATAAGCCAACATTGCATGCAGCAAATTAATTAAAAAGTTCTTCTAAAAAGTTAAAAAAACCTGAAAATAGCAAAAGCAGCATTGAATTCATTGTGTTGTCATTATTCTAGAGCTAGAGTAGCAACTAGGAAAAGAATTACAGAGTTTTCATGTGGCACATAGATTTGCAAAGTTTTCAAAGTGTTAAAAATTCAGGCTAATATGAAATTTGTCTATAAAGTCATGCAATTCTTTTGAAAAAGTGAAATCGCTGATGAAAGTGTTTTTTTGCAGAGTTGGAGAAATTTCTGTTTTGTTGCTACTTATAAAATTCAAGGATGCAATTTGCTTACTTTTTTCAAATGCTAGCAAAGTTGAAGTGTTTAAAAAAGTACAAATTTACTAAATAGAGGCTGTTAATAAAATGCAAAGAGCACAAAATACTTCATTGCATTGGTTGTAAGCTTTGACTTATTGCTAGTAATTCACAAATAAAAGAATTTAGATCAGAGAACTTATAGCAAAGCAAAAGTGAAGTTAATATAAACATTTAGTGTTTTAGAAGCAAAGCTGGAGCTGAGTAAGTGTAATATAGAGCTGGAGCAAAAGAGGCTATGCTGGTAAAAGCTAGTCTCTACAAAAAAGGTGTTTTTAAAAGTTTTTTTAAAAAGAACTCTGCTACCAGCAGTGGCATAAATAGAACTCTAGCACTAATTTGAGAAAATTCCTTGACTGATCAAAGGCCTATAAAAAGCTCCAGCAGGATTCAAAGCCTAGTAGTAAAGTGCAGAATAATGCTCAATAAAAGAAGCAAAGTACATAAATTGAAGAGTACTGTAAAAGTAGTAGTCAAATATTGAGTGGCAATAAATGTTGGTCTAAATTTGAATGTATATAAATGTTAAGACAAGGCAAAAAAGAATTTTGATATTATATCAACTTCTGCTAACTTTAAATCACACACACAAAGCTATAATGTTTAAGTACACTTTTAAAGCTCATTTTAAATACTCCAAGGAGCAAGAAAGTGCTTTGAACTCTAAGTAAAAATTAAGCTTTAAAGTTATAGTCAGTGCTTTAAAGTGAGTCAACAAGCTCTAGGGCTAAAATAATAACAGCATAATGAAATTAAAATACAATAAGCAAAGGTGGAAAAAACATGAGTAAAGCCCAATTATAGAAAGAAATTTGTATTATACAAGTAAATAAAAAAGCAAAGTAAATATAGAAGAAATTAAGATGAGTGAAAAAAAGAAAAAGCTAGCAAAAGTCAAAACAATAACAAAAAAACTGTAGAAGACAAAACAAAACAGAGCAATGATAAGCTTCAAAAGTTTCTATTCTTGCTTTGCTGCTTACCATTAATAACTTATAGACAAAGATAGACAAAGTCTACCTCTCATGTGCCAAAATCACATGATGCATCACATGCTAAGTCATAATCCTCTTATTTTGTCATCTACTGACAAACAGTGGGCAGGTTCTCATGCTAGTAGCTTCCACCATCTTTGATATATCAAAGCTGGCATTTAATAGAACACTAAAAGCCTTAATTAAATTAATAGCCTGTATTATTTATTGGCCAAATGCTTTTTTTAAGCATGCTAATTACATTTTATAGCTAAACATTTAGTAAGAGCTTCACAACTACATTTTCTCTGCAATTAAATAGTATTTTTTGGAAATTAATTTTAAGATTCAAAACTTACAATAGTCTGGACTATTGACATTTAATTGCTTACTTTTCTAGCTTTCATCAATTGCTTAACAAGCATTAATTTTTTCACCTCTATTAATGTTTTCCATGTGTCTTGATTCTATTCTACAGTTTTGTTTGCGCATTCTATGCTCCATGCTGCTAATTAAACTCCACTTAGAAAAATACTGGATCAATTTTCTTCTGTTTTGGCCAACTTTGCTGGCTCTGTTAACTTATTATGTGAAAAAATGGCTGAAACATGTAGCATATTAACATATAGCATATTTGCAAAAACAAACAACTCATTAAATACCAACACTGGATTTAAAGTAACTTCAAGATTATCTTGTTTTTCTTCTTACAAGGCATTCTCTTTATTTCACATCACACAAATTCAAACTGTAATAATATAATAAATATCAAGCCAATATAATTTGATTTCTGCTTATACTTCTCTTAGAAAATCATTTGTGAAGCCATTAGAATCAAATTAGCCATTAAACAACTACAACCCAAAATTGCCAGCACAATAACATCACTCAAAAAGTCAACTCTTTTGATTGTGGTAAAATTCCTGCTCTCACATTAATTTCTTTCTGATTCTATTAAAATAACATCAACTATTTCTGAAATGAATCTTGAATCAATCAAGTTGTAGATGAACTCTTAGCACCTAGGCATAATTTAAAAAACTACTTTTTTCAATAACTATTGATTCTCAAAAAAAAACTCAAACATCAAGCATTGAGGCTTAGTGAGACAACACAACAAATGGAACAACAAGCTGAAATACAACATCAAATTACTCTCACAAGGAATTGTATTCAGATGTGCCAAACAATGGCAAATACCATGCTTTGGAGCTATAATTCCTACTGATAGTTCAGCTTTTTAAATCCAGAACATGGAAATTACAAATGCCAAATTTTCTAGTACTATTATTGTGTGGATCAAAATGTAAAAATAATTAGTGCATCCTTTGTTTTCAATTTGAAGCACAAAGCTAATGTAAGTTTTTCTTTCATTTAAGCTTGCACTCCGTGCTTATTGAATTAACACACTTTCTCTGTCACTTTTCTGTTTTCAGTCTAACTCCAAGTTTCAGCTTCAAGCAAAAAAATTTAAAGTTACTCCCATTTTTAGTTTTTTGGTTTATCTTTTTTTGACTCTTTTTTTTTTTTTTTATTCTAACATTATTTTTATTATTTCAGCCCCTTTCACACTTGGCAGTGAGATGGCCTAACTCAGTTTATATATCTGATGATTTAATACCTGTCCTTGATAACACACTTTAAAAGCATTATAATACCATTGAGCAGGCTGTGGCTCAGCAGCTTTTTCAACTCAACATTGTGTTATACATTTACAAGCTGATCTCCAATTATTGTGCTTGTTTTAAAAAAGCCCTAAGCTTTTCTAAAGTTGATCATGTAGAGGCTCTTTTTAATTTCTTTAACATATTATTTAAGGTCTGTTTTCTTTCTTTCCTTTTTTTTCTTATTAACTTTTTATTGTCTTAGTCTGATAAGACTTAAAAACTTAAAAGTTTAACTTAACAATCACACAATTTGAGCAAAGAACATTAAACAAGTGTTTTAATAGTAGCTATAATAGTATAATGCTAGAACAAGCAAAGAAAGTACTAGTGTTTCACTGCAGAAGCTTTTAAAATTTCTATAGCATTTTTAAGATCAGCTAGCTGACTGAGAATCTTGAACTTAATATTTGAGTCTTAGAAAGATATTTTTCACATTTTGGCTTTATTTGCTGTCAGTCTCAACTCAAAGTCTTACAGCTTATAAAGCAGTACAGATTTAAATGAAATATCTTTAATTCTAGCCTCTATAGATTTTCATAATTTCTCTTTAATTTTTTTTATCTTGGTCAAAGTAATATCTCTCTACTGTTCTAAGCTTTCTAACAGCTTCACCTTTCTATGAGCCTTATAATAATCATATCTTTGATCAAGACTATGTTTAAAGGCTTGAAGTCAAATCTTGAATAGAATTCTTATGTTTCTCTGCTCTGCAAATTTCAATGCTTATTGGAGTTTGTCTTCCCTAACATATTCTTTCATTTTTTTCACATGCTGCATATGCTTGGCTAATAATACCCAATCAGTTCATTGGGCCTTTTAGTAGATCTATTAAGTTCAATAGAAGAGCTGAATGAGCTCTCATAACTATAAAATATAGTGAACACTAAAATTGCTTTCTAATAGTTATGCAATCACTCCACATATATAGTAAAAAAACAATTTAGTGTGATCTTCACATGCTTTAAACAATGCTTGTCAGATATTTCAATGTAGATGTTCAATTTGTCTATTTGCTGAAGAATTATATGGAGAGATTGTAATATTTTTTATTCTATATTTTCTTTCCAACTAGACTGTGACTTGCTTATATTGACTAGCAATATCAGTGATGATTTTTTAAAATGCAGCTCTAGCAACAAATTACAACTAATTGTTTCTTTTGTAATTTTCTTTATGCAAGAAGCATCACATAATAAGGCATATATTATGTATAATGTACTTGCAACTATTTGAAGGAGTCATGTGCATAGTGTCAATGTGGATAGTTTGGAAGATAGATAGAGTATATATAAGAGTTGGCACTCTGTTAACATGTATTTGACAGTTGTGACATATGCCAATATACCAACAAATACTATTATTAATAGCTGACCACCAGAATCTTTCTTGAATCAATGCCTTAGTAGCATAAGTTCTTCTATGCTCTAAAGCATCATGTATCAATTTGAGCATAAACATTTGTCTATCATTAAACAGCCAATCTACACTAAACATCTTGCTTGGCACATGCTACAAAATAAAGTGATAGAGTAGCACATATTTTAATCACTCCATAATTGTAGCATTGAGCCCTACTCCTGGATTGCTTAGCATCTCTTTAGAGTATTTAGCATCTGTTTCAACCACTAGTTTTCTACAACCAACCAACCAATATTTATTGGCCTGTAGAGCTCTCATTAAGCTAAAGAGTTTTCTTTTTAATTGTGAAATCTAGCTTCTTTTTCATTCAAGGTGAGGGATTTTAGCTTAGCACATGTTGAAATTGTTTGGAGAACATTTCAAAGCCTACTACCATTCAAGAAGTGTCAATTGACAGTACTACTGAACTCCAGACTCACAGTCAATGAGTTTTAAAGGAGCACTTTTTGCCAATAACTTTTTAAAGTCAGCTATGGCTTTCTTTTGCTTCTCTCCTCACTGACTGCTAAGATCCATCAGAAGTACACTCATTGGGCACATGTAGTACTTTTAAAATGTTTATCAAAAACTATGTTAAAGTGGCTTCATCTATTAACAAGCTAACACAAAGTTGTGTACCATTTGTGTTTTTTGGAATAACTTCTTTACCACTATTTGGTAGCTCATATCTGTGAAGTGGTCTTACTAATATAATCAATATATGGAGTAACATGTGGTAATGTCATTATGAAAGATTAGTACTGAGCTTGTTTTGCCCATGGAAAAGGTGATCAACTTTAAAGCCCCAAAGAGTATTTGAAAGGTAGTATAGTCTCTTAAGCATACATCTAACACTCTCTATTCAACATACAAGTCAAAGATCCCTCCACAAGCTCTTTCTGCAAAGTGTCCTGCCAATTCCTCACTTGCTGGTAGCAAATCTGAATGGGCAATGGTTACTTTGTTTAAAGGTTCTAAGCTGTATACAGTCTTCAAGCTCTCTCCATCTTTTTTACAAAACTGTAAACCATTGGAATCTGTTCCTGCTTCAATTTTCTGCTTTATCATTTTGCAGGTTTTATTGCATAGTCTTGGAGCAATGAAAAAGTTCTTCAATACTCAAGGAATATAAAATAATACTGGTATTATTACTGGAGAGGAAAACTCCCCCGAGCTTTCTTTTTTAAGAGTCTTCCTATGCAAAAGCCTCATTTTGAAACATCATTAAGTGATATATACTACAACCTTCATTTTTTCTAGCTATAAGAAACTGTTGCTATGAGCTTGATTAATGATTTCTTTACACTTTGTTGTGTACTTTTCTGTTGGTTAAAAGTCTAGTGAATTTGGATCTATGTTTGCCAAAGGGTCTTCAGTAATGCATCACTCAATTCTGAACTCTTCAGTAGAGGTTCTGAGTACAAGCTTAACTTTTTTAGCCACAGGTTTGTATTTCTTTAAAAATACTTGAGCAGTTTTCCTCCCTGATTGCTTTTGATTCTAGGTTTTCTCCATGTACCAGTAGTTTTTGCAAACTGTCAGGTATCTGAAATGTTTGCCCATTCAAATATGCTGACAATGTCTTTTGCTCTTCTTTTTTCCACTCTTACTTGCTGCAAAGGCATGCAAGTATACATCTTTCAAGTCTTTTTGGCTAAATCTCTCATGCTCTCTAGATTACTGCTTTAGTAAGTAACCCAAGTTGTGTTTCATTTGCAATAAAATAGATGGCCATTTTTAAATATTACTCTTTGAGACAGTTTTTTAAGCATTCCATTGGTATTTAGTACTTTGTATGTCCTTTATTTGCCTTGATAACTGCTTAAATTCTTCTAGACATGCTTTCTTTCAGTCTTTGACATACTTTTGCTAGTATTCCATCTCACTCTTTTGCAACTCTCTTCTACAATTTATGCACACCATGAGAAGGTGTTTCATACTGCCTAAGCTGCTTCTTGATTAAATCAAGAAATTTGGCTGGCTACTAGAAGACATCAAAGTTGTTGTTTTTAAACTACCTGTCTTTGCAGCTAAATGGCTTTGCATTAAGTGTAAGCTCAATAGCATAGTCTCACTGCTTGCACTCTAGTCTCTAAGAGAATCAAATGAAGCCTTGAAAATACATTTTAAAAGTTCTAAAAATAATGAAGAACTGCATTTTGAAACAACTTAAGTGCAAAGTTAGCAGCAAATGCCTGAGCTAGCTGCTAAGAAGTGGTCTGACTAGCTTTAATTTCTGCTACCATTGAAGAGAGTTGTAAGGTGGTTGCATAGATTCTATCACTAGATTCAATAGCTTTGTTTGGAGACTTTGAATTGAAAGCACACACAAATTCACTCTCACATCCATCTTTCATTTGAGCTTTAGTCACCACACTTCAAACATCTTCATAGAGAGCCTTTCTATAAGAGAATGCCAAAGAAGGAGGATTTAATAAGTCAAGATCTGCAAAAAAAAATATTCAACTCAGCAAGCTCATATTGCAGCATGCTTATGGGTTGCTGCTCTATGCTCTTCTCTAGCCTTTTTAGCACATGTTGAATACTATTGGAGACAGTGGCCTATGCTTATTCTATTCTTTGCTTAATTTATTTTAAAATTGTAGTTATATAGCTAGAACAATTTCAGTATATATCCTGCTCTCTTAGGCTAGTAACTGCAAAGATAGCTTGTTCAGAATAAGTCTGGTAGCAAAGAATCAAATCTACCACTGAGCATATAGATTTAGCTTTGTTGAGTGTACTATTAATGTTATAAATAGAAAGAGGGCAAGAAAGAGGCTTTTTATATAGCTAATATCAAAGAAGCACTCAGTAGTATCACTGTATAAAAGAGCTATAATGCTTCAAATCTTTCTTCATTGTTATGTTGTTGCTTTTACTCCCTTCTTCAATTTACTGTGCTTGAATGTGGAGATTAAAACTATTGATATATAGTAGAAGCATTGTTTTTCAGCCAGAATGTATAAGCATAAAAGAGGAGAAAGAGGAGAAAGTAAATTAATTGAGGCTTTAACTGAGAAAATGTCTTGTATAGCAGGAGAGGTGCTTTTAGTTTCAGCCAGAAAATTATTGACAGAAAGCAATATATTGACAGATTCTACTAGTAAACATGTAAACCAATTAGTACTAAGCAGTAGAAGCATACAACTCATTTGTTGCTCTACTGAAAACTCCTCACTGGAGGGCTTAAAAACTCTTTTACAAGTTCTTTGCTGTGCATCTGGAGAAGAGTTTTTCTGAATGTCTTGAGCTGCTAAAAGGTGAAGAAGAAGCTTCTCCTGCTTTAAGGCTTGAGCAAATAGCACACTTCTAGCTCCTGAAAGCAGTATCAAGCAAAGTAGCTAGCTTTTTTACAGCAACAACAGAAAAAAGAAAGAAGTGAACATTGGCAAGAGGCATAAATATCCATAGGATCTTCAAAAGGAAGTGGGCATGCCAAAGATACTTGAGCTAGGGCTAGAGCCCAGAGTAGAAGTGAAGGTTGGACCATATAAAAGGAAGGCCTGTAAGATGGAGCAAGAAGTAATTATACAATAAAACTTGTGCTGCAACTCCATGAGCTGCTACTAGTTTTAGGCTACCTGATACTAAGATTTGATTTGCATATCATCAAGTCATCACTCAGCTATGCTGTCAATTTGGTCCATAAAAGAGAAGAGGAGGAGGCCATCTCAAAAAGTGAAACAGAGCTGGAGGCCATTTAAATAGCAGGCCTATTTAGCAAGAGCTTTGAAGAAGTTAATGTATTCATCTAGTATCTACTTTTCTTATCTATATCAATGAAAATCTCTGAGAGTAAGAGCTGCTATTTTGGCAGAGTTCAAGAAAAAGAATTTAGTCTAAAACTCCCTTTCAAACTGAGACTAACTTTTAAAACTCTCTACTTTTTCTGGACATCAAAAAACTCATAGCACATATGTTAAAGCTCTTTCAGACTTCATATAGAAAAGAATCCAGGCAATCTTGAAAGCATCAGAAGAGAAGGCATAACTGCTCAGCTAAAAATAAGTAGCAGAAATTCCTTGCCCATAGCTCAATTATTATTGAATGCATTAGAAAGTGCTAGATGAAGAATATTAGCATAAACAGGGAGAGAAGCCTCAGAGCAAGGGACTGGAGGTGTGTTAACCCTAGCTGAAAATGGCTGAAGAGGAGTAGAAGGAGATGGGAGGCACTTTAGAAGAGCCTGAAGGGAATAAGAGATAGTATCTATAGTCTGATGCAATCTAGCAAGTTTAGTTAGTAGTGTAAAGAGTTAAAAAAGCTTGAATGGTCTGCACCTGAGTTTTAAAAGTAAGCAAGCAATTCTAAGCTTCATTCTGGGCAGAAGCATCTGAAAAAGCACTTGGCTGACTGAGTTATAAAAACAGTAGAGAGGCAGAAGGTAATTTAGTGAGAAAAAGACTTAAAAGAGCAAAAGAGAGTTTAAGCAGGCTAAAGAGGGCTCTTAGACCAAAATGTAGAGACTTGTTCTGCTGTAAGGACAACTTCTGGAGGCTATAATTTAGCAGCAGAGGAAATCCAAAAAGAACAAGTCTAGAGATTTCCTATGCCAAAACTAATGCTTTTGGAGGCTTTAGAAGCATGGAAAACAACTGTATAGAACAACAGAAAATTGTAATCCGAATCTAAATAGTAAAAACTCCAAAAAACAAGAAATTATATAAGAAAGCAGGAAAACTCTGAATTATATAAGCTGTTTATGAATAGTATTGAAGGAGCCATACTTGTTTGAACAATAACTGAAGAACTTCAAAAGCAGAAAGTAATATTAATAAATAGAGTTGGAAAAATATAAGCAGTAAAATAAAGAATGAAGAAAAAAATAAGGAAATAAATGATGGAATAGAGAAGAAATAAAAAGTAAAATAAGGCTGACAGTCTTTAATTAATCTTTTACTCTATCAGTTTTTTCTACTTGTTTTTGTTCTCTTTCCTCTTATTGTGTTTCTCTGACTCTGGTTAATGTGTTCTGCAGATACTGATTAGATCAAATTGACAATGGAGGAGGAGAAAAGAATATTGTTAATAAAAGAACCTTGAGTATTGCTAATAGCTAATAATTCATCACAGGTTAGCAATTTATAATGATGATGGTCATTAGCTGGGCATAGCTACTAGTCTAAAGATACCAGCAGCATGTTGAATCCATGATGGGCCTAGCACTGCCACTACTCAGCAATTCCCAACTATCAATTGCTAGTGGTTGTCTTGTTTTAGCATTGTTGCTTTTAATTTTTTTCAGCCATCTTTTCTATTTTCTTGAGTTCAATATGTTCTTTATAGTGAGTACTCTATTGCCTACAGTTTTCAGCTTCTAATGCTTACTATTTTCAGCATTTATTTAGATTTTAAGGTATGTTCTCAATATGTTTCTGCTGCCTGTCTTATGAGCTAGGCATGTTAGTGTTATTGTGTGTACTATATCACCACTGCCTCTACTACTTGGTTAATTACAAGGTTATCAAGAAATAAAGCTAGAAATAGAGAAAAGAAAGTCCAAGTCCAAGAAACTATAATACTAGAGCCTCTGCATTCAGTGCTACTACCACTGCCTCCATTTATTTCACCTTTGTCTCCTTCAACAATGCCATTAGCAACATGCAAACCTCTTTCATTGACAGTAAAAGTTTTCTCTGCATCTACTGCTACTTCAATCCAAGTCTCTAGCATCACAACATTGCAATGCTAGTGCACTGCTAACAACTTTCCTATCTGCCTCATGCCTTATCCAACCTCTAGCAGAAATTTCAGAAGCATTTGATTCAGCTTCTGCTAAAAAAGCACATATACTAACAAGGCTTCATTGAACTGTACCTAATGCTCTTATATCTATTCTACCAGAATTAGTCACCTACATAAAACACAAGGCAATGAGAACTCACAAATATTATCTTTCTGTAATTCAGTCAACTTTTCTATCAATTACTGCCCACATTGAGCCCAACTTTTTGCTGCTTTATAAGCTCTCCACCAGCCTCCTATCCATAAGCACTGCATGCTCAATAAGGCTTGCTACTTCTTGTAACACTGCTTGCTTTGCCTCCATCATCATCAACACCACTACAGCCTCAGCTTGCTCTTTTATAATAGTGTCCTACAACATTCTCAGCCTACTTTGAACATGCAGCTCCACTTTCAGCTTACAGTGTGCCTTTGCTAATTCCTAAAGCAACTTTGACAAGTTGCTCTATAACACTGTTTTATGCAGAATTCCTGCCTCTCCAACCACTCTTTTCAGCTCTTCTAAATGCACTAATGTTGGCAAAAAATTGTGGGCTTTTAGGAGTTCAGCACTTGACACTATGCACAAGCACTTGATAGGCAGGACTATTGAGGGGACTCTGCATAGGAGACTCAAGCAAAGCCTAATACTTGCTCTTGACTTCTTCTGACTGCTACACTATGTTTGCACTTGGCTTGGCTTGGCTTTCCTGTTCTTGTATTCAGTCCTGTTGACAAGCCCATCTTTACTCTTGCTGCCCAAACTCATAATGCCTCAATCCTTTCTAAAACTCATGCCTCCTAATTCTGCTTTTAAATCACCATGCAAGTCTGCCATGCTATAGCAATGAAGCAATGCTTGTGCCTTATATAGCACAACATTGCAAATGGAAAAATCCTACTGCATCTGTGACAGGTGCCTCAAACTCACAAATTTTTCTCCAATGCTTGCACAATTGACACTGGCAAAGACATCAGACCACCTCAAAGAAAAGGCACCAGAATACTCACTGAACTCTTTACTTACTATTCCAGTGTTGGTGGCTCACAATAATGCCTCAAAGCTGCTACAAACTGCTCTAGTATCACTACTGCCTGTAGTAGTACTTGCTCTATGACCAAGACCAACTCCTTTTTTTGTTTGAAGCTATGGCTTTTTTGACTTTTTTGATAGCATCAGGCTTTGACATCAAGTTTTGACTTTGACATCAGGCTTTAACTTTGCAGAAATGGCTGCTGCTTGCCATGCATTTTGTAGGATTTTAATACTGAGGAGAGGAGGGGGGGTGATGTTATAACTTGCACAATCCTATAAACCACTATACACCTCCAGCACCCACTTTTAATCCTATCAACATTATAATCCACACACTTTTTTTCAGACTACCACACTATTCCTAGCATCTACCTCTGATTCTATCACCTTTCCATATCCTATCCATCACCTGGCACTCAATGTTAGCACCCATTACCTGCAATACCCAATATCTGTGCTTTGATCAGAGCACTGCCTAGCTTTGACACCTGCTTGCCACTCAGCCACCAATTTTGCCACTCTGTTTCAAGTTCACACTTTTTCAGTACTGCTGCATTGATTCAGCCAGAGCTAACTCAAGAGTTTCAAGGCTCACTTGCTCAGCTTCAGACTTTACTCTGCCCTGATCTACTTAAGCTAGCTACCTTGATAGAGTACAATAGTCTTGCTATTGCTAGTAACTTCCAATATTGTTTAGTATTTGTGTATCATGTCTTATATATCTATTCTTTTGTATTCTATATTTCATTTCACCTCAATTGTTTTGTATTATTTTATTTTCCTTGTTTTTCTTGGTTCTTTCATCTCTTTTGTTCCTACTTATCTCAACTTCATTTACATGTTTTTGCCTCTTTTACTTATCTTTGACTTTAATTATCAGCTTGCCACTCTAATACAACTATTTTGACTCCTTTGATTTGTCATTGGTCTCAGTTCAAGATCCTCTCAGCTTAGCTTGGCTTTATTTTCATTTTGCCTTGCTATACACTACTCCTTTGTTTTTTAGACTTCAAAGCTTACCTACTTGCTTCAGAGCATCTATTCCAGTTCTGGACTTTGTTTTTCACATTTTTTATATTTTTTCAAGTTCTACTGCACTTCTTTGCTGCTGGAATTCTGTAAATTACATAGTTCCAAAATTTATTTAGATATTGTCTTTGCTCAGTAAAGACCTACTCTACATATATGGCTTCTAAGTTCAGCAAAACCTAACAGCCTCTGCTCCTTGCCTGCTACTTGCCTATTTCATTACTTGCTCATTACTCACTCATTGCAGTTGCTGGCTTAGTTGCTATGTGAATATTCCACAGTTTTGCTATTACTCTTACAGCAATGCTTCAACTGCCCAGTTAAGATCAAGAATGAATACTACTACAAAATTGACTACATCCTTGATTCTGATTCATCTGCAGCCATCTCCACTATTTGATTGGCTGGAAAGCTGAAGACAATACTTTAGAACCCTGGACCAACCTCTTTAGTACTTCTGCTAAGCTCCAGGACTTCTATGCCTGGCACTCCAATAAGTCTTAAAATGCCTGAGACTAGATGCCACAGACATTCTTAATATGTATAATTCCTGCTTCTGAATTAATTAGGAATTCAACTTTCACTAAGACTTCTATGCTTTTGTCTTCTCTTCTTGCCTATTCCATCACTTAATTATCAGAACTTAGAGACTTGTTAAATAAGAAATTAAAAACAGCAATATCTATACATCACTATTGTATATCACTTACAAAAAAATTACAAAAAAACAGAGATAACAAGAGAAGGTGCAAAATTACTGAGTCTAAAAACTACTACACTAGAGCCTCTACTTCTAGTACTGCTTGCTCTGCCATTGCCTTACTTCTGCACAAAAATAGTAACAGCTCCTCTGCATTCACTATAATTTCTATCTAAATCCTTAGCACTACTATATTGCAATGCTTGTATACTATTGACAACCTCTCCATTTGTTCCATCCCCTGAATGACTTCTAGCAGAAACTTTAGAATCATGCAATTCAGCTTCTGTTGAAGAAGTGCATAGGCCAACAAGGCTTCATTTAACAGAACTCAGTGCTCTCATATCTGCTTTGCAAAAGCCAGCTATTTACATAAAACACAAAAAAAGAGGAACTCATTAAAAGTATTCTTTGTGCACCTTGATCAGCTTCTTTATCAGCTACTGCCAGCATTGGACCTGATCATTTGTAACCTCCGAACTCTCTGCTAACTTTCTAACCTCCTCTCTGCTAATGCTGCATATTCAGCCTCTTTTGCTAGCTCTCTTCTATTCCCCTGCTTTAATTTTGCCTAGTCTTGCCATCTTGTTCTGCAATCCTGCCTGCTTGACCTCTGCTATTGCTAGCACTGCCACTTACAATAGTGTCATATGCTATCTGCAGCCCACTTTGCATGCATTGCTTTATTTCTACTCACAGTGCACTTTCATCAACTCTCAAAGCAATCTAAGGAATTGCTCCATGATACTTCTCCATACAAGACTTTACCTTTTTGATCACTATTTTCTGATCTAGCCCTACTAAATGCACTAGCATCAGCAAAAAAACATAGACTCTGGTGAGCCAGCAGTTGGCACTATGCACAAGTGCTTGATAAGTAAGGCTGCTAGGTTATCCTGCATGGGCAAAGCCCAATGCTTGTCCTTGGCTTCTTCAATTGCTCTATCAAGTTGCTTTGACCAACTGCTTTTACTCTTATCCCTAGTTCTGTTAACACCCACTTCTTCCTCTGCTGCTTGAGCTTGCAATGCCTTAATTCTCTCCAAACCTTGGCCTTTTCCTAACTCTGCTTATAACTCATGCAGTGAGCACACCACACTTTAGCAACAGAGCAATGCTCATGCTTTATACAACAAGCATTGTGAACAGAGAAATCCCATTGTGACTCTACAATAGGTGCTTCAAACTCACATGATGTCCTTCAATGCTCACACAACCAACACTGTTGTAAAGAGTCAGAGATACTCAGAACTATCAATGAACCACTCACTAGAGCCTTTGCTTAACACCACTGTGACCTTGGACATGACTCAAGGCTGCCACAAACTGCTCCAAAATTACCTCACCTTATGAATTCACTCTTTTACAGAAACAGACAGCACTTTTCTGAGGTTCAAATGGAGCCTCTTAAGATGCACAAATGATACCTAAAAAGACTGGAAGGAAGAGAGCCTGGACCACAATAAATTTAGCAGCACTTATACTATAGAACAATTTAAACTAAATGCAGCCACCAAAGACCTTTAAATTGGAGCCTGTAACTGAAGCTCTGCAGGCAAAAAATGAGTGGGCATATAACCAACAATACTAAGAATACTTACATTGCTAGTGCAATTTTGCAACATGCTAGAGATCAAACTAGTGATTATATATTGCATAGCACTCTTTGTATGCCTTTTACAAAGTCAAAGTATTGTCTTTAAAGAGCAGAGTTGGAAAACAAAGAGTAGGAAAAAAGAAAAGAACATAGCTAGAGCTTGTTCAAGGCTATGGCTTCTTTAATAGCATTAGACTTTAACTTGGCTTTGACTTTGCAAAGATGGCTCTTGCTAGCTGTGCATCTTGTAGGGTCTCAACACTGAAGGAAGGTGATGTTACAACTTGCACACCTCTGCATCAGGCCACTATGCACCTCCAGTACTCAACTCTGATTTTTGAGCCTCAAGATATTCTCTGATGCACTTCAAGTTTCTAGTATTACAACTCACACTTCTTTTCTGGGCCATCCTATGCACTTCCAGCATTTACTCATTAGCCTCAAGCCCCAGAATGCCTCAGTAGAATTCTCAGAGCCTCTAGTTTGGCTCCACTAAACAACTCTGCATGCTACCCATCTTTTCACATCATCTGCCTATTATTCAACATTCACTGACAGCACCCACACTTTAATTAGACAACACCCACATCTCAATTAAATCTGCCACCATCTGTAGACTTAGCTCCATGCTCCTGCACCTTGACCAGACATTTTCCATGCCTTAGTTGAATCTTTAGTGCTGACATCCACTTTATTTAGCCACAAACTCCACACTTTGATCAGATCTCCAGTGCTGACATCTGCTCTATTCAGCTACAGACTGCTGCACACTAATTAGACCACTATTCAGCACTAATGCTTTAGTAGACTTCTCCATTTTACTGCAGATTTTAATGAGGCTTGCTCAAGAGCTCTAAAGCTTGCCTATCTAGTTTTGAACTCCACAGTGCTCTACTGCAATGAATTGCCTAGATAAAGTATAATAGTCTTAATATCAATAGTGACTCCTAGTCTTATTTAGTATTTTATCTCATATTTCATATCTTATTTTTTGTATTTTGTATTTTCTGATTTGCTCCACTTCTATTCTATTTTGTATTGACTTTTTATTATCATTTCAACTCTGATTCCATCATCTTGCCTTTTTTCTTTCATCTCTACTTGCTTCAAGTTACTTTATGCCTAGTTTCTTTAATTTAGTCTCTATTTTTTTTATTCAATACAACTGTTTGTCATTTTCACCTGTAATTAGCTCTGAATCATGATTCAATCATCCTTGCTCTATTATGCTTTGGCTCTACCTCACTGTGAGCTCTTTATCTTCATTATCACTTAGCTTTGAAGCTTGTTAGCTTACTTTAAAGCACTTGTTACAGCTTCAAAACTTGATCCTTGCTCTTTCACCATTCTTTTCAATTCCAGCACACTTTTTCACTCTTTGTAGCACCATGGATTAGCTCTGGAGTGTACTTAGACACTACATCTACCTAGTAAGAACTCACTCTACATGTATGGCTCCTAAACTCAGTAGAATTTTAAGACTTTGAACTTAGCTCTGCTTTGCACTGCCACTGATTCCATTACTCTCTCATATCACCTACTCATCACTTGATGCCTGATGTCAGCATTTGTTACTTGCACTCTGATCAGACCTGCTGCCACCTGCAGTGCCCAACTCCCATATTTCAATCAGACTGCCACCTAGCTCTGACACTCATTTACTACTTAGCCACAAACTCTGCTACTTCATTTTGAGTTCACACCCTTTTTAACTTGCTATGCAACTCTGCTAAAGTTGACTTAAGAAGCTTTGAAGCTTGCTTGCTCAGCTCCAGACCTCATTCTGCCTCCACTTATTTAACCTAGCTACTTTGATAAGAATACAGTAGTTTGTAGATTGCTAAAAAACTCCCATATTGCTTGGTATGCATCTTATGTCTTGTATCTCATGTTTCATACTTTGCTTTGCTTTGTCTCATTTTATCTTGATTTGCCTTGCCTCCTCTTGTCTCTCTTGTATTTACTCATCTCAACTTCATTTACATGTTCTGATCTTTTTTACTTTACTCTGCCTTCAACTAATTACTTTTTTTTTTTAATATAACTATTTTATCTCCTCCAATTTGTGATTGGTCTTTATTTCAGACCCCTTTGCTTAGCTTGGCCTTGTTTTCATTCCACCTTGCTGCACTTCTTTCCTCCATTGCCTATTTGACTTTGGAGCTCCCTAACTCATCAAAAGAAATGGGCCATTGTGGCATACAAAAAAATTGAAGTATACTTTGAACAGTTACATGTGTATTTTATGTCCATTATTATTATATGATCAATTTATTGCTCCAGCAGTACTAATGTGATCACATGACCAATTTTCTACTCCAGAAATGGTAACTACAGTTGCAGACAATTAGAGAAAATATATTTAATAACTCTAGATTGCAAATTTTTTAGGTGAAGCCAACTTTAAATTTGAACTCAAACCATTGAAATATATTGAAAAACACCTTTCCAAAGTTTTTCTCATAAGCATTTTAGGACTGCCAAAATTTTGGGCAATTTCAGGCAAATTTTTGACTATTTAAAGTACTTGTGTCTAGTTCAAGACAGCCTCAATCAACATTATAGCATGCTGAAAAACCCAGCAATGCTATTTCTGCTTTTATATTGCTCCAGCTGCTGCTTTGCTACTTAGTCTTATATAATATGCTATTACTCACTTGAAGAAAGAAGGGCTGTTGGCAGAACAGATCCAAATAGTTGAAAAGGTGATAAAAAGCTTTAATAACACTAATTGTGAACATATTGAGCATAGATACAATAAAGTCTCATTTGCTCCAAGTACCACAACTAAGGAAACAGACATAGGCAATGAATAAAACTCATCTGCCCTTAAAGAGAAAGGAATAGACTCCTAAAACTGAAAAAGTGTCTATTTCAATGAATATAAAAATAATTCCAAAATGCAACAATAGATTTTAAAGAATACAGCATAGCAAGAAATAGCTGAAAAAGCTTCCAGTTATGCTGGAAAAGAAGATGAGCACCAGAATATAGAGTCTGAGCTTGAAACCAATAATGATAAGCAGAAAGAAAAGAAGAATAGCCATCATACTAAAAGAATGATCAAAGCACTCAAGAAAGCTTTTTATAAGATTGAAAAAAAAAAGAAAGCTTGCACAACCAAAAAAAGTTGTGAATATGTTGCTCTATAAGACTTCAGTCAGGGTACAAAGAATATCCTGGATAAATTCAAAAGCAAAAATCAGTCCAAATTTAAAAGCTTAGAGGAAGAAAGTTTCTCAAAAAAAACTAAGAAAAGCAATAGAAAAAGAACTTCACACACCAATGCAATAAAGCTGATGGCACAGATTATGAATAAAAGTGCATTGGAACAAGCTTTCAAGCACATCTGCAATTTGAATAGATCAAATCCTAGCAATAACAGTTCTAGCTCTAAAGACTTAGCAATGATACTTACTCTGATAGCTTAGAGTCAGATGCTTATCAGGAGTTAAACCACCCTAAATCAAAGCACTATTACAACTCATTGAACTATGAAGGAAATAATTATGATGAGTGCAAATCTGAACAAAATAGCTATAGAAAGAAATTCAGATGTAATTAGCATAAAAACCCATCATTTGAAAAATATACTAATACAATTCTGGGGCAATCTGCTCACTAGGAGAGAAATAGTATGCCATCCTCATTATAAAACAATCAGAACTCCTTTAAAAAAAGCATAAGTTGAATAGAAAAAATATTAGGCAGGTAATAAGTGTTTTAATTGTAGAAGAATGAGTAAAACAGCCAAATCAAGCTCCAGTAAACCTCTGAGAATACAATTCAATAGTATTTGTATGAACTTGCAAGAAATTAACAAGCAAATTGATGAGGCATTGAGTGACTCAACCTAAAGTTTATTTGTGAGGATGATGAATTTTGATGACAATTCTGGATATGAGCCTGATCTTGAGGATATACCAGAAGAAGAGTCTGCTTGGGATGTTATTAGTTTCAACTTTTCAGAATTGAAAATTGAAGAAAGTGATGACTCCTTCAATAATGATAGCATGCCTGAATTACAATTGGTTTCAAACTTTGATAAGTCAGAAGAATCTGTATCAACAAATGAAAGCTTACTGAGTCTAAAGACTATGTCAGAAGATAAAAATTTTGGAGAAAATCCTAATGCATTTGATTATTTAGGCAAGAAATAAAGACTAATGGTCTTGAGCTTATTAAAAGATTTCCAATTGAATGTATATTTGGATAAGGTACAATATGCTGAAGTTAAAGTAGATTGGCTGTGGAAAGAAAAAATAAGTCTTGAAAGGCCAAATCAAGTTAGCAGTGCTTATGCTTGCAAAATAAAGCATTTGCTTGAGCTTAAACAGCCATATCTCGTAAACTTGCAAACTGTCTCTAGTTTATAGGATATTGCTTTTATAGCATAAGATGAGGATAGAAATCACTGATTTAGTAAGAAAATTCACTACAAGCATACTTAAAAGTTCAATAGTAAACCTGTTCTTTGAGCTGGCTCTATAGTATGCATATAATTGCCATGTGGCATTAAATGTGGCCTACTAATTAAATCCTGCATAAAAGTAAGTGCATTGCTACTGAGAATCCCTCAGTTCAATATTGCAGGTTGGTATCAATCAGCAACAACTAGAAAAGCAAATTTTTCAATTGAAGATCAAAGCCTTTGATGACAAAGGAAATAACTTTGGTCCTAGAAACTTGTTTCCAGAGGAAGAATAAAGCAAGTTTATTAAGAATAAACTAATAGATTTGCATCAAGTGATTAATGCAATGAATTGTATCTAAATTGAGACCAAAGCATTTATTTTACAAGCATTAGAGCTTAATAGATGACAAGTAGAGGCTGAAACATACCCAGCATTGCTATGCAATAATATTCAATATAAGGAGATATTTTAAAAGGTTCCTAAGCTACTTGTCATTGTTGTAAAGTTGAAAGGACATTTAGTTTGTGCTCTTATAAACTTAAAGTCATTGAAAGACTTTGTCTTCATGAATATAGTTGAACAATTGGAGTTGAAGAAGCAGGAGCTACCACAAGCCATATCTATGCTGTTGGCTGTGCAAGGATCAAGATCCAAAGTTAACTACAGAGTCACTGCAGAAATTGAGTATCAGCAAATTAAAGGGCCTAAATACTTTAACATGATGAACTTACATGGTTATAATATAATATTGAAAAAATCATAGCTGTATTAACACTGAGTGGCAATTGGCTTCAATCTACTGCATATTATCATTGAAAGTAACTAATACTAGCCAATGATTGAAGATATAGAAGTGTTAAAATACTCATCGCATACAATAAAACAAGCTAAATAAAGCCTGGAATATATCAAAATAAAATTGCACAATTATGCAAGGCCAATTTGCAAATCAGCAGGAGACATACTTTTGCCTCCTCTCTGGGCAATAAATCATGAAATTCCAATCATAAATGATATTAAGGTATATTCATAGCATATGTTAAATGCTCAAAGGTATTAAGACTTCAGTGGGATAAAAAAAAGCAGCATACATTAAGTCTGGCTGCTGAGAAGTGACTGCAAATGGCAATGCCATGCTAATAATGTTTTTGCGCAAACTTGAAAAGCCTAGAGACCCTGTCCAACTCTGAAGCATAGGAAATTTAAAAGCAAGAAATGCCAATACTCACAAGATGTCATTGCTACTGCTAGACATTAATAGTATTCTAAGATGAGCAGCTAATGCAAAGTATAAATCTATTATAAATGGTTAGGATGCATATCAACAGATAAAAATTAAGCCATATCACATATTAAAAACAACTGTAACTACTTTAGATGGAAACATAATCAGTCATGTTGTCAACAAGATGATTGCAATGCACCAGCAACTTATCAAGCATTGATGAATCACCTCTTTGCACCATACTTAGAAAGATTTCTTGACATACATTTTAATAATATAATAATCTACTCCAACTCACTGGAAGATCATGTAAAGCATGTTAAAATTGTACTGAATATTCTGAAAAGAGAGAAACTGTACCTAAGTGAGTGGAAGCTCTAATTCCTTTGTAAGGAATTAAGAGTTCTTGGCATTGTGGATAATAAAGGTATCCAAATGGATTCTAACAAAGTAGGCTCATTAGCCAAATGGAAGGTGCCAACTAATTGAGACTTACTTAGAGGATTTCTTGGAGCAGCAAGATATTTAGCTGACAATATTGATTGTGTGAGAATCTTGATGGAAATTTTATATACCTTGATAGGAGATATTGTATCATACCAATGGGATTATCTTTATCAAAGAGCATTTGAAGATATTTAGCACATGGCTGTGAGATGCTAAAATCATTATTGAAGACCTTTAAATTATGAAAAAAGATGCACCTCTAGTGAATGTTGTGACTGATTGTTACACAATGGAAATTGCAGGTGTCATTAGTCAAGAGGCTGATTGAAAGAATGCCCAAGTGGTGGCCTTCTTTTCTACAAAACTAGGACCAGCACAACAGAATTACTCAGTCTACAAAATAGAGATGTTGGCTGAGATTAAAACAATATTAAAGCATCAAAATATCCTGCAAAGTGTAAGGTTTAAGTAGTACACAGATTATAAAGGCCTAGTGCACTTACTTGATTAGAAAAACCTGATTAGAAGACAAGTTCAATGGCTTGAAAGAATATCCGAATTTGATTTTGAGATTGTATATGTTCCTGGCACAGAGAACATCTTGTCAGATGCATTATTCTGCATATACTCCAATGAGGAGCTAGAGACTGTGAGATCACAAAGTAAATATACATACCACAATGTGATAGATAATGATTTCTTGGATGAACATCTTATCACTATGCCCCTTTTAGTTGAAATGGAGGGCAAAAGTGAAGAATTGTTAGAAGTGGCCCAATGTAATGAAAAGAAAGTTGCAGAACTGCATGCTATAAAAATAGATAAAGTGATCAGCTCAAAAGAAACAGACTTACCATCCAAAACAGTAAGGCTTGAGACATCTAAAGAATTTGCAGCCTGGATAGCAAAACATTTTGTCCTTCAAGGCCCTCAAGAACAAAAGAAGGATGAGAAGATAAAGACTATGCCACAACAACAGAAAATGACTATTAAGCTACCAGCAAGAAAGCCAAGAATTACTAGCATATATGAAAATGAGAAAAAAATGAAGCCATTGAAACACAAGCTATAAGAATAATTAAAAAATCTACCACCTGTGTCAATAACAGAAATGCTGAGAGGAGGCAAAGAACCAATTGACCTTCTCAAAAGTGTGAAGAACAAATATATGAAAGATGTATTGTTTAAAAAGATCACTGAAAACCTAAAGGCATACAAAAACTTTGAATGTACTAATGAGTTAATCTACCTAAAAACTGTAGCTACAAAGGCACTGTGCATCTCAGGAGTAGTAGTAAGAAGTGCACATAAAATAGTAATTTCTGAAGTGCATTCACTGTTAGCACATTTGGGATCAAAAAGACATATATGTACTTAGAAGAATTAGTCTGGTGGAGGACCATGAAAAAGAATGTTTGAAAATACTGCAAGACATGTGCCACCTGTATGTGCAGCAAGCCAGCTAATCATCAACCATATAGATTGTTAAATCCATTGAATCTACCTACACAACCTTGGGAAATTATCAGAATTGACTTCATAGGCCCATTGCCTGAATCTAAGAATTGAAATGCAACCTATGACTCAATATTAGTTATTATAGACCATCTCACAGAACTGGTGCACATTATGCTAAGCCAAACAAATTACAATGCCCAAAACATTGCAGAATGAGTATTTGCAGAAGTCTATAAGCATCATGGCTTACCTAGAGCAAACTCATCTTTTACAAGCACCTTTTGGACTCACCTACACCCACTCATTGGAACTTGACTCTGAATGTTATCAGTGTACCATCAGATGGAGCCACTGAATGGACAAATAGAACAATCACTCAAATGATTGTGTGTAGGACCCAATAAATGTGATTGGGTAGCTAAACTACTAGCTATAGAATTTGCAATAAATTCTACCAGATCAGAAATAACTGGTTACTTACCATTCTTCTTGAATAATGGAAGAATATCTTGATCTATGATTTGGAAGTCCAATCCTCAATCAGAGTTTCCTGAAATCCATGTATTTGCACTGTGTCTGCAAATGGCTATTATAGCAGCACATGATAGTATAATTGTGGCACAAGTTAAACAAACTCATGATGCTGATTAACACTATAAACTTGCACTGTTTCAATTAAATAATCTGGTGTATATATTTACAGAAAACAAAAAGGACTAGCATGTAAATTAATCTCCAAATATGTGGGGCCCTACCAGATAATAGCTGACTATGGAAATAGTTTCTTCCAGGTGAAATTACCTGCTAAAATAAGACAGCATGATATACACAACATGTTTTATGCATCCCTATTGAGAATTCACAAGCCAAATGATGACTGGCTGTTCCCTGGTTGCTTGAATGAGCAAATTATTGGTTCTAATACAGATAAGTAGGCAGCTGATTAGATTGTGGTGCACTGTGGAACAAAAAATAATGCCATGTTCAAAGTTCTATAAAAAGCTGAAAATAAAACTTGAATGAATTATACACAGGTAGAGGAACTCAATTTGTTACCTCTACTTTGATCTGCTAGGAATAGATAGTATTGCTGAGGTCCAGGAAAGCGTGGGCATGCAACCTCCAGATGACTCAAACCTATTTGGGAGAGATTGAATTTGGTAGAACCTATAACATACAGGAATCAGCAGATGTGGATGCTAACCCTACACAATTTCCCAACCTATTACAGTTATTTTTCTCAGTTATTCACCTCTATTTCCATCTTTTTCCTATGCTGCATGAATTTTACTAAAGCAAAGAGCATCCTTATCATGCTCAACATAGTGACTTTTCTGATAGATGCATGGAATCTTCTCTCCCAAGCACTCATGGATTATTCAAGACTCCAACACCTTTGTTATCTACATCATTCTGCCTGAGTGCAAGCCAGGCTTTACAATCCATCTCTATCAAATGAAAAACTACTTAGCCTTCAACAAAAAAGTTTGCAAAAAAAAAAGTACTAGCTAACCAGTCCCATTTGGATTTGAACAGTTTGTCAAACTCTTCAACTCCATACTAGCTCACTAATACAAATACCATATAGCCATGTATATTGCTAAGAAAGAAAAATGGATTGCCTCAAAGAATTGAGTTAAAACCAGCTACATTCACATGTACTTTATCAATTTTAAGCACTACCAATCATTGATTACTATAGGAATAATCAACAAGCTAGGTCATGTTGACTCTCATAATTGTGACTTAACTATAGCAGCACTATGTTAAACTCATTATGGCAGCCCTCTCTATGCTCCTTACTTTCAGCCATGCTGCAGCCAGCCATTTGCTCCAGAGGAGAGCAATTATTCTTCTGAGAGCCAATCTTCTAATTTGGATTCTGAGGACAAAAGACCCATCAAATCTTCTAAGCAATTTGCATGCCACCAATCGATATCTGCTTTACTTTCTTATTGTTGATCTCACTCTTCACCCATTGCAAAAGCACATTCTGCTCCTGCAGACAAAGTTTACCTCTCACATGCCAAGGTCACATGATGGATCACATGCTGAGTCACAATACTCCTGCCTTGTCACCTGCTTCTTCAGCCAGATAGTGGGTAGCCTCTCATCCTAACAGCTTCCACCATCTTTGATACATTAAAGCTAGCATTTGACAGAAGGCTAGAAGCCTTGATCAGATTGATAGCCTGTATCATTTATGCCATGCTTGCTGTCTGATGAACAGCTTGGAAACATCAATTGTTTCAGAGTTTGCTAATGCTTTGCTTAGCCTCCTCTTAGTGACATACCTCTGATAACATCTTTCTGCAACAGCTAGCTTGATTGATTAATAGTCAGCAAAGGCTTTCTGATGCTTCTATTTTTGGACTTCTTTCATTTCTGCAATTTTGGTATAATTCATAGTTTCTTACCTACCTTTTCCTCATATATTACTTCTGACTATTGCTTACACTCTTGACAACTTTGACAAATTCACTGTATTTATTTTGTATAAATACTTTACTTTTTATCATTATTAGAGACAGAAGAAATTGTACATATTTTGGCCCATAACTATCACTACTAAAGTTCAAATCTCTAAGTGACTTTACTTCTTTATTGGCAACTAACAATTCAGATTGTTTATATCCAATAGGCTTCAAATTTTATAGCAAGTTTCTGGAACCTGTCTAAGACTTTTGCAAAACTACTTACTCAAAAGATTCAGTTACCACCTACTCAGACAGCACTTAGCTTAATTCAGGTTCATTAAATTGGATCTCACTGCAAGAATTTCATAGAAGAGAATTCCACCCCTTACTTGCTCAGCTTCTAGGCACTGCTTGCCAACACAACTGCCTGGTTCTTTTCATTCACTTTTCATCCCTCAATCAAGCTCACTCCAGCTTCCAGAAGCTTTGCCATGCAGCCTCACCAATGAACTTGAAGAAGCGGTTGCCAATTTCACTGTTGACAATATTCTAAATCTCTTTCTATATTTGCTAGAATATGACCTTCCTCCTGACTACCTACTTAGATTGCTTCTTGCCACTATACAGTGTTGAATGCCACTGTTTCCACTAGACCTTTTTGAGGGCTTACTATCTCTACTGCTTACTCACCCATTGCCATTCCTCAGCATTTCAACATCCTTGCTACTCTTAATACCCTTGCTTGCTGCCAGCATTGATAAGCCACCAACCATGGAACTAGCCCAACACATGCCATCTCACAACCACTTCTTTGCCTCCAAATGGAATGAGTCCAAATCCTGTGGGCTCTCCCAAT
>JAGGAP010000274.1:0-40911 GCA_017657235.1 Termitomyces sp. T73sscA | reverse complement strand
GGGGGGGGGGGGGAGGGGGGGGGGAGGGGGGGGGGGGGGGGGGGGGGGGTGGGGGGAGCGGGGGGGGGGGGGGGGGGGGGGGGGGGGGGGGGGGGGGGGGGGGGCTTGCGAGTTTGGATGCCAAAGCATTCAGCAAGAAGGTCACCTCTTGAGTTTCTCTGCTGTCTCTCTCAGTTTGACAGAGAACTCAGAGCATTTGGCATCATTTGCAGCTAGAAAGTCAGTCAAAGTTCCCAACTTTTTGATGAGGCCCCCAACACAATCCATTGCTTTTGTAGCTACTGCTTGAGCAAGCGAGTCAGAGATGTGGTCAGTTATGTTGGCATCCAGAAGGAATGCAACAGCAATAGCAGCTTGTTTGAGGTCTTTGGGCTTTGAGGAGATTGCTGCTGTAACTAGAATGTTCACCAGCTTGGTCCTGTTATATGGTTTTGTGATTAGGATCCATCCTCTGGTCTTGAGCTACTTGCAAGCATTGTCCACTGATTTGATTGGGCTGGTATCTATCACTATTAGCATTTTGAGATTGGAGTGGGTCATGAGTTGGCAGGTTTGGTCTGGGGTCCCACTTTGGCTGGAACTGCTGGAGGACTGCCTGTTTGACGACCTTAGACCCAATATCATTGTTTCCAGCAGCGGGAAGAGGGGGGGTGGAAGTAGAAAAGCAAGAAGCAGATACTAGCAAGCTTGGGCTTGCTAGAAGAGAACAAAAGAGTAAAATTTTTGCTACCTATAACCTTAACAGACTCGGACTCTGAAGAGGGAGATGGGAGTTAAAGTTCAAGAAGTGACCTTGCAAATTTTATTTCTCTGTTTGTCAATATACAGGCATGTCTCTGCATTTAGGTGAGCAAATCCTAGGCCACATAATTTCTTGTTAAGGGTTAAATTTCACATACACCCTGCTGTCGCAGCAAGTTGGGCACAGGTGTGACAAACTTAGGCCAAGAGAGAGAAAGACTAAGTCTGATTTGTGATGAGTACACCTGGAGGTCCATGAGTTCAAAATGAATATATTGAAGTAAAGACTAATTAGACACACACCTGGAGGTCCATGAGTTCAAAATGAAGACACGGAACTCCAAGGAAGGAAAATTATCTACTTCATTACATGAGGATCAAACAAGTGAGTGTGGCTAACTTCCGTTATTCCATATGGGCTTTAACACTCCCACCTGGCATAGTACCCACAATGTCACTGAAGTTTGGTCCTCAAGAATTCCCCAACTAGTCCCATTTGTTGCTTGTGTTTGTTGACAACATTGTGGGATAGAGTCTTATTAAGTAGATCAGTGACCATGTCTTTGGAAGAAATATAATTGGGTTTTATTTTGCCATTCAATATGGCTTGGTGCAGCCAGAACTAGTGTCTGTCAAGATGCTTGAGTTGCTTCATGTGCTTGGGTTGCTGTAATGGATGCTCCATTGTAAAAAGCCAAGCCAAAGCTTTGACTACTCAAGCCCACTACTAGGAGAGAGCAAGTGTCAAGCAGGCACAGCAGCAATCAGCTGGCAAGCAAGATGACAGGTCACTAGCAAGGGCGGAGCAGAAGGGCGAGGGCAAAGGACAAGGTTGCCACTGAGGAGCTTACAATCAAGCTAATATGTAGACCCAGAAGCAATGCTATTGCTAGGACTGGGGATAGTTCATCTCCTAGTCCTACTTATATACTACATCGGACATACTATGACTACAACATATTGACTAATAGGGCTGGTATATACTAAGCACTAATGAGTAAGCAATAATCAGCATGAGTAAGCCAGCCAATGGCATAAAGGCCTGCTGACAAGTAGAGTGAGTCCAAAGCAGCTGATTTGTCAGATAATGATGCCAAGACAGGGAGGGAGCCAGATAGGGCCGGAGTCGTTTGGATGGTGGCTAAATAGGGGTGCCAACATCAACACAGACTAAGCAAGGCTAGAATAGACACTCTAAGAACTTGTCTTCTGACAGCAGTGATGTTTGTTTTATATATGTTTTTCTTGACTGTTTAGTTTTTCATATGTGTTTTGTCTGTTTACTTTTTTATATGTTTTTTTGTTTGTTTACTTTTTATGTTTTTTGTGATAATTTTTTGCTATATTTTTTTTGTTTATTCAAATAAATATTATGTTGCTGCTTCAGCATGATGTTTTACATGATACACCAAGGAGATACTATTGTTCACTAATATAGTAAAGTGTATAGTGGCTCAGCTAGCATCAGTTCATGTTTTATATGTTTTTATAAATTTTTTTTTTGTTTGAATAAAATTATGTTGGTGCTTTAGCATAATGCTGAAGCCCATCCCATTTAGATCTGTATTAGATTTGTATTGACTCTAGTATCCATCATATTATAATCTTTGTCTGTTTGCATACATCAACTAGCAGGTCTATCAATAGCACAACAGTGTCATTCTGTTCAAATAACATTATCACATTTAGGAGCAGACATTGATCATGTGACCACATTAGTCAGCCACTGCTGGAGCAACAAATTGATCATGTGATAATGGACATAGAATACACACATAAATATTCAAAGTAGACCTCGGTTTTGCTATATGCTACAATGGCCCATCCTTTTTGATTATAATGCATTGGTGATGCATTATTTTAAAAAATGCACCAGACAAAAATTGAACTATCTACCATCCACATAGTTAGCTTGTTAGGATTTAGTTAAGTGACTAGAGGTTTGGTTAGCTGCTAGTGTTAGCTGGTTAGTGTTAGGGTTCAGTTAAGGCTTAGAACAGGTATATTTATCATGCATCATGTTGTATTTAATGTATTACTTATGCATTACTTCTGTGCCTGCAATGCATTTCTTGCAATGCCAGTGACAGTTTTGTGACTATCACCCATCACTGTGATTACACTGATTGATGCATCAAAGTACCACCATTGTCTGAGTGCTGATAATCTATCTTTTGTATGTTGGATGTATATTCAGTGTTGTGTTATATATATACAATCCTGGCCACATCAGTGTGCATAGTAGGGTTGTATGTTATGGGTACTGGGTGGGTACATAAAATATCTGAATCAGGGGTAGTGTCAGTGTTCTCTATGTGCTTTTTCAATGAGTCAGATTCACTAGCCAGTACTTACCTTGGCTTGTTGATAGTTGCAAAGGGTAGGTACAAAATACAAGTATTGCACTGTTCGTCACTTTGAAATACAAAAGATTGATGCAACATGACAATAAATATATTTGGCAGTTAAGTTTTAATTTAATCTGGAGTTTGAGAACAAACAATGAATATATATTGTAACATAATATAGATACATCAAGATACAAACCTGGAGTTTGAAAACAAAAAATGACTCAAACTCTAGTAAGATACAGATACATATACTAATTTATTCATATAAATAATGCAGAGTAGTAGAGACACCAAAACATAATAATACAGTGAAGTGAGATAAAAATAATATATAGCATAAATGAGCATATTGATGTCATTCAGAGTCAGACATCATTTCCTCAACACTCCCACATGATGAGGATGGAGGTAGTACAATGCCAAGTTTTCTGCAATATTTAATAAAGGTCTTCTGTGTGAGCACTTTAGTTAACATATCAGTGATGAGATCTTCAGTCAAAACATAATTCAACTTGATATTTCCATTACCAATGTGATTGCATATGAAGTATTAGCATATATCAATATGCTTGGCTTGTGAATGTAATACTGGACTGTTGGAAAGGAAGATGCTCCCCACACTATTGGTATAAATGATTGTAGCCATTGTTTGAGGAAAATCCAACTTGGATAACAGAGTGCAAATCTGAATGGCCTCTCAAGTCGCATTCAAAGAGGCTATATATTCAGCCTCAACGGTCAAAGTTGCCACTACTGATTGTTTCTTCGATAACCAGGAAACCATTGTGTCATTAATACCAAAGACTTGGCCACTAATAGATTTTCTGTTGTAGGAGTCCTGCACCCAGTTTGCATTGCTCTAGCTGACTAAAGTTATCTGCTGTGATTTATTGCTTCCAAGGGTTAACAAATAATGTTTAGTTCATTTTAAATATCAAAGTATGCGCTTACATGCTGTTAAATGAGGTATTCCTGAATTACTAGCAAATTGGAATACAAGTCCAATGGCAAATTGGATGTCCAGCCTGGTCTGGGTCACATTATAGGAGGGAACCAACCATGGAAAGATACTGAATGCTGTTTGCATACTTGAGATAGGCATCATGCTCTTCTGGTGTTGATGGCAACTGATGCAAGGATAATCTGTGCAAACTAGCTATTGGAGTCATTACTGGAGCACAAGTGGTCATCACAAAGCGCAACAAGATGGTGTCAATATAGGAGGATTGTTCAAGATAGACAAGATGTTTTGCTTGATCGCAGATAACTTGTAGTCCTAAGATATAGTGGATCTTGCCCAAGTCCATAATGTCAAAGACTCTTGCTATATTACTTCTAAATGCAATGATGTGAAGGAGATCCTTACATGTGATTGCCATATCATTGACATACACAATTACAATTAGTACAATTTGATTGTTGATGCAAAGAGTATAAAGGCAGTTGTTGGATCGAGTTTGTTGAAGACCAAATCTGGTAAGAACATTATGCAGTTTTTGTTTCCACACATGGCCTACTCGTTTGAGCCTGTACAATGATTTTAACAATTTCCAATATTGTGCATTGCCCAAACCATTGAGGGCTCTCATGTAGATCTCCTCATCAAGATTTTCCTTTAATATATGCCCTGATGATGTCAACTTGATGTACTTCAAGATTGTATATGGCTGCAAGGGTGAGGAAAATACAGAGAGTTGTGAATTTGGCAACAGAGGAGAAAGTCTTATCATAATCAATTCCACAGACCTGCCAAAAACCTTGAGCCACAATGCGCGCTTTATACTTCACATGATTTCCATTTTTATCCAACTTTTCTTTCAACACAATTTTGATCCTGACAGCTTTCTTATTATCCAGCAACTCATTGACTTCTTCAAAAACCTTTTTCAAAACAAGTTGAGCATATTCAGCAGAAATAGCATTCTGCCATTCTTCTGCTTGAGGTGATAACAATGCTTTGTGAACAGAGGGGCCAGAGACAGTAATACAGGCTACATGGCCTTCTAGACTGTCCTGATGATAAATTGTCCCACTTTGTAGTCTTTTGAGGAGTATTGAGTTCACCCATTGGTGTCAATGTATAAGGGGGAGTTGAGGGTCCACAAGATGGATACTGCAGTTTTCCCAATTCTATAGAACTAGCAGTGTTATAATCAGATAATTCTGGCTTGAGTTTGGCTTCTACCTCAGATTTGGAGGTTACGGAAGGGATAGTAATTGAGCATGAAATGTCCAATGATGAATAAATAGCTGTCTTAAAGAAGTTGTTGATTTCCTTGGGAGTTGATTGTGTTAATCCAATGTCGATGCAAGCAAGTTTGCTTGGCATGTTGTCCTCACTATATTGAACATCCCTTGAAGTTATTAACTTCCCATTCTCCAAATCTTTGAGCTTATAGCCCTTAGTCTCATCATCCCACCATCCCAGCATTTGAATACGGACAGCTCGTGATTCCAGCTTACCTTGGCAAACTTTCTTGGGCACATGAGCCCATTCAAGTGAGCCAAAAATACGTGAATGTGCTAAATCAGGCTTCTGGCCATGCTCATTCCATTCTGTGTATGGGATCTTTTCTTGGAGAGCAGATGTAGGAGTGATGGATCTGATGTAGACAGCATATAAAAATGCCTCTCCCCAATAACGTAGGTCTATCCAAGCACTGTGAATCATGCTTCTGGTCATCTCCATCAGGATGGCTATAGATAACTCAGCAATCCCATTTTGCTGAAGGCAGTAAAAATTAGTGGTCTCATGTTTGATCCCATTCAATTGACAAAATTTTTGCATGGTTTTGTTCACAAATTTGTTCCCATTATTCATTCTTATTATCTTGACAAACTGGCCAGTTTGGCACTTGAATCGGACAACGATATCTTGTATAGTGTCCCCAACCTCTTCTTTTGCTTTTAAAAGCCTTCCCACTGGATACCAGCAACTAACCTCAACAACTACCAAGGCATAGCAATAGCCATCCCATGTATTGATGCTCATGGGGCCAGTAAGGTCTATAACAAGTAGTTCATTTTTGTTGTAGGTAGTGTGGCTAGTTTCAGGCATGGGAGGATGAGATGACTTTCCTTCAGCACAACCGCTGCATAGTCGGTCAAACTCGGTGGGTTGTTTTATGTTGATACCTGTTGCCATTTGTTGATCAACCATCTTTTTGATTGTTTGTGGGCTTATATGGCCCAGTTGGCAATGCCAAAGGCACATGGTTGATTCACTAGCAATGAAAGCAATGTGTCCATCTATTTTGCCCACAGTGAGCATTCTGATGTGGTAAAGAGTGCTCCAGCTTCCTATTCTGTTAGCATTCAGAAATTCCTGTCCATTCCAGGATAAAGAAATGCCGTGAGGTAAGCCATTTATGGTGGCTCCTGCGTGCTGCAATTGCCCTAAGCTAATCAGGTTTGCTCCAAGATTGGGAATATGAAGAACACCCTGAAGTTGAATGTCATTTGTTCCCTCGAGGACAAGAGTATGGAACAATATAGTTCCTGACCCCGCAACAGATAATTGATTCATCCCACCCAGACACATGAAGTCCAGATGCCTCTTGATAATCAATAAAATACAATTGATTGGCAATCATATGACATGATGCCGCGCTATTGAGAAGTAAACCACTGGGCATTTTGTTGCCAAACGCCATAAGGACCTTTCCTACCTCCCAAGATTCCTTTTGAGGGTCAGTCAAAGCAAGATTGGCACTGCCGACAGTTTTGGTCCTCTTGGGCTTGGGGCACTTAGGACTCCAATGACCTTTTTCTCCACAATTGTGGCACATATTGTCAGGGTTCGGTTCGCACATCTGCTTCTTCTTCTTTGCGGGTTTATCAGATTTATCTGCCTTACTCCCACTGCTTGAGCTTCCTCCCTTGGCGGCAAATGCGAGTGTTTTATTGGTTGCTGCATCCTCGTGGGTGAGGTGCTCATAGACGGAAGTTAGTTCTGCTGTGAGACTATCAATAGTAATATTATTTCCGCAATATAGCATATTTTGTTTGACCACTTCCCAGGCTGTCATATTGGGTAGTGAAAGCAAAATTGCATTTATGACTGTATTATCGTTGATCTTCTGTCCGGAATCAATAATACGGCGCTTGATACTAAGGTAGAATCCGATGTGGTCGGTAATTGGACTTTGCCATCCCATCGTTTGGCATACAATTGTTGATAATAATAGTGCACGCTGACTGTACCTTGTTGATTGACGTAGCTCTTATGGAGGTGATCCCATAGGTCCTTTGAACTCGCAAGATTCGGAATGGATTCGCGCTGGGTAAATTCAATAGCATTGCGGATTAATCCGATTGCAGCGTCGTCTCTGTAGAGCCAATGCTCGAATTTTTTGCAAGCATGTTCCCAGGCAATATATTCCCGAGACTGAAACACGTCATAAGGTTGTTGTTCCTCTGTCTTTACTACGGACGACGGAACGTCTTCCGTCACGGGCACCGAGGTATCAAGATGAGGGAAATCAGATGGAGGTTGACATGGGCGGGGATCACGGCCAGAAACGACACCCCATAAGGATTTTGTTTGAAGTGCGGACTTCATATTGTCCGACCAGACGTGATAATTAGTCCCGTTGAACTTCGCAAACTGTAGAGTCTCCGAAGTCGATTCGCTAGTGTCGGGGCCCATAACCTGACGCAACATGACAATAAATATATTTGGCAGTTAAGTTTTATTTTAATCTGGAGTTCGAGAACGAGAGATGAATATATATTGTAACATAATATAAGTATATCAAGATACGAACCTGGAGTTCGAGAACGAAAGATGACTCGAACTCTAGTAAGATACAGATACATATACTAACTCATTCATATAAATGACGCAGAGCGGTGGAGACACCGAAACATATAATACAGTGAAGTGAGATAAAAATGACGTACGGCATAAACGAGCATATTGATGTCATCCGGAGTCAGACATCGTTCCCTCGACAAAGATACATATGACAATGCAAGTGTAACATTGATTTTATGGAAAACATGACATTGGCTCGCGCGCATGTGCAGGACCCGACTTCATCTATGAATACACAGATATTTCGCAAACATTGTAATTTCTCATGTCAGCATAATCATGAAATTTCCAGAGATAAATAACATATGATATTAAACGGACACAAGAGAAAGACCCAGAAGTGGGAAGGGTGGAACAAATGAATTGGATATGACCCGAAATGGCCTGGATGACAAGTGGCACTGGCAGGAATCGAGCACACAAAGTTGAAATCCCGGCTGGGTGGCGCAATCGGGTCTGTAGGTACATGTGATCGAGGACACCAACCTTCGATTATGTCTTTGATGAGAATGGAGCGCTGTGTGATTGATCAGAGCTGACAAGAGTGATCATTGTGGCTTGGATGCGTAGTTAGAAAGAGGAGATTGGACGATTGGACATGATTGAGAGATGCATATAATACCCTAAGGCTTCGGCGATAGCCATGAAGATACCACTTCAAGTTCAAGAACATGGTTCGAGCTCCACAAACAGCCATTTCACAGCTGTTTTTTCATAAACAATAGGCCACTTTCAGTCAAGTTGCTTTAGCAATTTAGTAACATTGCCAAACTTACCGGCCTTCATCCGTACAAAATGAACAAAGCAATTGATCTCCCCCCCCTCCTAAAATGAGGTATATATTGAGATATATCTTGAGAAATCTTGACGACTTACACTCACGAAAAAGTACCAATAAAAGGGAGATCCAGGAAATAAATAACCTGAAACTCAAGTAAAACCAAGCATCAAACACGTTCAGAATGCATGTACCGGACCGAAGGACTTGGATAGTGAATGGTAACAGTTCTTTTTTTGATGGCGCTTGTCGCGATCGCCCAAAACCATGGATACTATTTTCCAGTTGAGACGGAGCAATGGCCTTCATGGAAGTAAGTACTCAACCCGGAGGTCATGAACACCGGTTCTTGCACATGTGTATATGACTCCTGGATTGTTGTCAGCCGGTTTTCAGTTGGGAATGTAGTGATTCTAGTCTATTCAGGACCAGTGAGTTCTTTTGAATTTTCAAGGGCAACTGAACAAGGACTCGTTGGAGGGTCGCAAGTGTCGGTTCGCCAATTGGAGGCTGTAGGGTCTGTTGTTGAAAGACTCCGCTAGCGGTTTAAAACGACAACTGAATACATTAATGGAATAGCTAACGCAGACTTGGACCATGGTACATATCGTTCCGTGCTTTGTTCAGTTGCAAAATCAAAGTTTCATGCTGTCTGCCGAATCTTTTGTACCTGTCTGTATTGGAATGATCCACAACACCGTGATGAATGTGCGCCACAACTTGCTTGATCCTGCAACTTGACATCAGCTCGTGACATGGTAATTTATGCTTTCTCGTCCCAGATGGAAGAGTGATTACTCGAAAACATGAGTAGGGACTAGTTCAACGTTGCTACAACGAGCCAGACCTTGCTACTCAGTGATTCAAGAAAACACACAGAGAACGAGTATTGGAGGATGTGGTCTATTTTTGAGACTTTCACATGTCACCCCTACGCAGTCAGACTGGAGCCTCTGCAAAATCAGCTTAATCTCTGTACTGAAAGAATCCCCGGCTGTGGCACTTTGGAGCAGTCAACCCTGCATGGGTCGTATTCAGTGGATCGTAACAGCAATTCAGTAGAATGGGTCAGGAACGTACGATTGACGCTATTTGGCTCATCGAAAAACAGTACTTTGGTAGATAAACCCAAGTAGGGCCTCAATTTTTAGTCACCGAAGTTCCTTCCTTGCATTGTCACTCACTGCTTGAACCTGCTCGATAAACATGCCTTCCAAACCAATTTTAAACTAGTCCGGTCGATCAATCATTCTCCCAGCGTCGACTGAGCGTACCACTGAAGTAGATAACTTGGTCATACACCTGTCAGAAATTCAACGACACCGTCAGAAATTTGCGGAATCGGGCAGGGTCGAGCTTGAAGCTGGCGCATCATACGGCGCTGCCTCGATCAATATCAAAGCTGGATACGAAGTCAGCAAGGAGGTCGACAATGCGCTTCAGGAGACGGAGGGGAAGAGACCGTATCTCGCAAGGAGACCTGCAAGTGTGAGCATTCTTTTTCCTGCTTGATCAGTTCAGAGTTCACATTTTTGCAGACCCCATCGGTGCTCACAACAAGCTGGTCGCCTATCGGCGCTTTTTTGAGTGTGGCGTGGGGCATCTCCAGACAGTCACGTGGTTCACGGAACAGTTCGTCCAGGTTCACGGTTGCTCCTTCGACTTGTCTTTAACGTGTACCCTGCGGCTGTTGTGAGTCCGCTGTGAGTCTGCTTACATTTTCATTATGACATGTAGACATATGACTTACTCTTTGTGTAGCACTTTTCGATTTTGTTTTGACATAGGTAGACCAACGTAGTTGTTCCTGGTCTTTGATGTGCGGCACCTGAAGCTCATTCTTCATTTTCTTATGCTTGTCGTAGGTCTATCATGCATCCTACTGAACTCAGCCCAGAGTTACAAGATCAAATACTTGAATGGGCAGCGCTGATCTTTCCCGGATATGCCCCCGCTCTCAGCCTTGTCTGTAAACGAGTCCAGCGACGTATTGAATCCATCATGTACGAAACTCTGTTCTTCGACCCTTACGCCTTATTTGGGGATTCAAATGAAGGTATAGTGTATAACCACAGAAAGTTCGAGTACACACTTGCCATGCGCCCCGCCTCATTCTTTGCGACCCATGTCAGTAACGTCTTCATTCCTCGCAACACGGACATAGACCTCTGCAATCTTTTCGCCCAATGCACTAATCTGAAGAATGTATACTTCCAGGCTGGTTGCTACTCCAATGTTGCCGATAGTGTACTACTCCCACCCACCCTCACTGCTTTGTATACTCATAGGCCAGTGGTCAGGCAGATGGCCGATTCCGGGCTCACCTTTCCGAACCTAAAGTTTGTCGGTTTGGATACAACGGATGTTCACATACGCCTGCCCCCGTGTGGATGGGCTCCGGCATTGTCAACACTCGAGCTGGATATAAACGACGATCCCCAACCATATTTTGAAGATATCAATATTGTTATGTCAACCGCTCCAAATTTGAAATCTGTTGTCATAGCTACAGACCCGGTTTGGTTCGAAGAAGTATCCCAGGAAGTTCACCATATCGCCTCAATCATTGAAGTCGTTGTGGTGGAAATTCTGGATGACGTTTTAGCTGAATATGTAGTCAACAGTTGGAGAAGCCGGAACCGAAACATTGGCCACAATTGACTTTTGCAACCTAGGTAACCTACATACCGAAATGATCCACCCCTGCAAATGCACTCGCATAAGGAGAAGTAATGATCCTTATGCTCTGTGGATGAACCAGTTCCGACTGTGGCTATGTAGCGTCTCCATTTTAATCACACGTTGATACCAGTATCGCCTAGACAACATCGCAATTCCTACTTGATCGTGACCTTGCTATGAACTCCCGTTGAAGCTTTGTATCCTATCTCAATTATTAAAAAATGCTCGATATATATATGAACTAGTAGCTCATGAGGTTCCCGTTAGTAGAGTCGCTATATAATGGATCCAAATTTTCCCACTGCTGTGGGTGCAAATCAGCCATCAACATGAGTCATCAATCAATAGATACGCGAGTCTCCACTACCGGTTTCGATACCAGGTGTCCAGCAGAGCGGGGGGGAGGCGAGTCGGCAACTGTGGCGCCAGTCTCTCTCTATCATAAATAGCTAAGCTACGCCAAGAAAGGATTTTTCACTATAGGATAAATGCAAGATAGTAAGTATTACCGGCGTAGTCCTGTGATACATACATTACCCGTTGTGTGTCCAATTTGCATACATCAACATGAAAAGCTGTGTCTCCTCTACATATAAAAGAGTAGAACTGACCTCAGAGCAACTCGAAGAGCTGGTCTTTTCCATCTAAACGTTGATATTCTTAGCCTTCCAACTTCGACCTCCATTCATTCTGTCCTGTCTGTGACAAATGCGTTATCTAGTAACCTCGTTGATTCTTGCGGCTATTTTCAATATACTGCATCCTGTCGCCATTGCTAGCCCACTCCCTCCAGTATCCAAAAATCATCAGGCGAACCGAGGCCGCGGTCCTCAAATTCAGCAAGCTTCTATGCCTGCTAATCGAGGTTCTCGAGCTCAGGCTGGTGCATCTACGGCCCCCCCTGATACATCACCCCCTGGTACACCGCCGCCGGTGACACCGCCCCCTGTGACACCAACCGGTACAAGGGCACCCAGTCCTGAAACAGACGTTGATGAGGTCGTCGATAAGATTTCCGGCTCATACGCAATAATGTCTCCGGTCGACAGATTTTTGGTTTATGTGAGACAAATGCTTTGACAATTGATTTGTTTTTCATCCACATCTGACCTTCAACACAGGATGCAAAATACAAATCTTACCTTGTGAACTTCAAATTTGGGGATGGGAGTGAAAACCGTTACAAAGACTATTCAACCCACAACCCATCGTTTGTCTTCGCTCACAGGGTAGACAAAGAAGATAAAATGGGTAAATTAATGGAAAGGTCTATTCTGAAAGGCATGAAAACATTGGTTCGAGACAAATCTCGTGCACAGTCAGATTCTATTCAATACATGGGATCAACAGGAACCAAAACTAGACGTAAGCTATCGTCTTACATGCAAAACTGATATCGACGGCCCTAACCATGCATACAGCTACCGAGTGGTACGAAATATACCTTGGAACAGATATGGACGCAGCAATACGATGCAAATCTCGACTTTGGATGTTGCTGAAGATGTATGGACAAGACGGTCTGATCGAGAACAACCCAATCCACAATGACAGATATGGAGGCATCGAGATAAAAAATTATGTCCAGCAATTCAGCGACACTCTGGAAGCATGCGCCAGGAAGGGCCCGCTTAATCCCGGATTTGTAGCGCGTGAGGGTATGGGACTTGGTGATAAGATTGATGAATATCACCAGATGACCAAAGCACCGTTGAGAAGGTCGCCAAGAATTTTAAAAGTTGCTTTGGAAGCATCGCCGAAGAAAGAGGCGCCAAAGAGGACGTATTGATAGAGTTATCAACTGTAGCGCTTACCTTCCCTTGCCTCTCTTGACCATCTATCAGATGTCTATTGTAGTTACAAAACCTCTTTGAAACTTCGAATACGGTTAGTATTAGCTTCTTGTCAATTGCTTCACATTGTACCTATCAAACCAGCCCTGCTACGACTTTTCTGCCTCGAGTTGTGCTGTTCGATATCACTAGCCAGACATTCCAAAAGTATAACGACGTGGAAGGAAACTTCCCAAAAAGATATATGGCATAGATTGCTTTGCCGTCTCCAGTAATCGACTTCTCGACGGGCGACTGGCTGTCAAAAGTGAGCCAGAAGAATGGCTGCCCCGAGGAATGGCAAATGCCTGTATTTCAGTCGTCCTGGCTACTTGGTACGAAGTTAGAGTCGCTGAAGATCACTATTGCTTGCTGTGCGCTCTCCCTGATAACTGAATTCTTTTCATTTGGTTTTACCATCCATCGATCGTTGCATTAAAATTGACTTATACAGACCTTATTTGCTAGCTTGTTCATACATTCTTCCTCGTTACGACTTTAACAGTGGGGTAAACATGTTGATGAACCCCTGTTGATTTCGATAAGCTACATGACAAAACAAAGAAGACCTGTGTTGAGGTCATTCTGAGAATGAAAATATATCTTGCGATGTTACAACAGCAGCTTACTGATCTTCAATTAGCGTGCGTGGAAGCTGTCCAGATAGATCCTTGGGAACCGAAATTTGATCAGGGGACCCGGATAGTCCCAGGATCAGACTGACGTCAAATCGCGCTTTCTGCTATCGTGCTATCGTAGAGTCGAAAGAGCGGTGCAAGATCGTGGCCCGCGATGGTCGAGAAAGACAAAGCCGAAGCGCAATCGGAGTTTGAAACCCATCTCTTCCCTCCATATGTCGCTCCGTTCAGCAATGAAGCGTAGTTCCAGTCCGTTTACGCCACAAGCCTCGCCATTACCGCCTCCAACCGTCCAACTTCCGCCCCACAATTCAGAGATTTCTGTGGCATCGCCGTCTCTCTCGCCGTCGTCTTCGTCCCACTCGGCAATCTCGACATCATTAATCCCCTCTGGCGCCCTTTCTCCGAACCCATTTCACCTGTCCGCAAGCCATTCCATTCTATCGTCACCGCATTCCCAGTCTCATCATCTAAATGTGCCGGCTACGCCAGGATATACCCCCAAAGTCTCTTTTGACACTTTTGAGAATAAATCTGCATCCATGTTCTCGTTTACGCTCCAGGTCAAGTCGGAGGGATACGTACGCACTCGCTCGACACGTGTATTTCTCTGTGCTTCGTCGCCAGATGAGAGTGGTCGGGAGGCGCTGGACTGGTCACTAGAAACCCTTGCCCAGGACGGAGACGAGTTGATCGTGTACCGAGGCGTTGATGAAGACGTGCTAGGTGTGTCTCATTGCATCTTGCTCCGTCCGATGATGTTGAATACGTCTTAGAGAAGGATCACGATATCATACGGGAGGAGGCACGTGAATTGATGAAGACAATACAGGCGAAGAGCGTAGAAGCAGATCCGGATCGCAAGGTTCATATCTCGCACTTTTCGGTGTCTTGATGACTGATATCACTTCTTTTGTTTCAAAGCTATCTCTTATTGTTGAATATATTCCTGGACGTATCACCGACACCCTTGACCGCTTAATCGCGCTATATCGGCCCGACAGTGTTGTTGTCGGAACTCACATAAAGCGGTCCATGCTTAGTGGGCTAGCGAAAAACATGAACATGGGTTCAGTAATCGGGAGTGTGAGCAAGTGAGTTCCGCCGCGGACCTTAGATGGCGAATGCTAATCACATAATATCTAGATATTGCCTTACACATTCACCTGTGCCTATCATTGTGGTCCGCCCTGAACGCAAAATTCGCAAGATAGTCGAGAAGCGTCGTGCTGATCCCAAGCGTGGAACACACTTCGATAGCCAGTTCGATAGCTGAAAGGAAGCACTCTACGCTCACGCTCACGCTCAAGCTGTGCATCTCCGACGCGTTGTGGATGGGCAATTCACTTTTCTTAGCTTACTTGTATCTATCGATAATTGCCGCGTCGCATTGATTTGTGTATAATTAGACTTAGGTTACCCAATACTTTAATGAAACTTTAAATAAAGTGGTGGGAATGAATCTAGTGCTTCCTACTCCTGAGTGGTACCTGAATTGGGTGCGTTGCTCCAGCTTCGCCTGACTCTGAAGACTTTGAGGATACGTGTCTTGATCTCACTGGCCCATTCGTCGTCCGTCTGATCTACTGGAGAAAATATTGACAACTCCTTGTCTGGACGCTCCGTATCATGATTATGAGTTTTTGTGCTCGAATTGCAGAGATATTCTAGTCGCGATGTCAAGATACATCTGCCTGTTTGGTGAGTCCTGAAAACACTTTATCGATGTTGGCGTAGTCTCATAAAATAAGTTGTCTTACGTGTTATTTAAACATAAGGTGTAATGCCATATAGTTTGAGTTCCCATGAAGACCACTCAAACACAGGCAATGGATGTGCCTCCGTGTTGAATACCCACTTTGAGAACGGGTAACTGTCTCCCTCCTCGAAGAGAAGATAGAGATATTTCAACGTTTCAGCGAGAAAGAAGCTGAAACGGCATGTCAGGGAGTTATACCACCTACGCCGCATAAGATATACCTGGGCATATCGTCCAAAGGACGAACAGGGTCCATGTTAACGTGAGCAACGGATGTATACCCGAACTGGGTTCTCGTATGTCGCTCAAGAGAGACAAAAATTTCGTAGCCCCGCTCACGCCATTTCTCCTCCCCCGTTGTTTTCCACATATAATATAGGCTTTCCACAGTCTGATGTCTGAATCGGATCATTGTCAAAAGCGCGGATAGGAACACGACCTACCTCCGGCCGCAGAAAGTACGAGCCCCACCAGTGCAAGTCATAGTCTTTCTCCTTTTGGTTCTTTAGCGGCCCATCCTCTCTCAGGCCTGGCGGCACACTAACTCGTCCGGTATCCTCCCACACTGCCAGCTTTTCAACCCATCTCGTACCTTGCTTCATACCTAGTTTATCTGGCCCGAGTCCTGATTTCTGATCGGCGTATGCAATGTAGCAGGTGTACGCGAGCCCCGCGGCGGCCCATTTGTGACGTTCACGTTCTTTGGCTGTAAGATAGTTGTCAGGGATAGTATGGGCACCGAGCGCGAGAAGCCCCGGAAGAAAACATGCAAGATGCTCGAAGTCGTGCGTGACTGTTCGATCGTTCATCGAAGCGATGTAGAGTAGCTCTCGAGTGGGCGTCACGTAGAGTAGTCGTTGAATGATACCATTTATTGACTCGAGATCTAGTGAACAAGGTGAGCGAACGATTTGTATTGACAAATAGAGAATGCACATTGTGTTAAAGCCTTAGTGTCCCCCGACAGGAGATATTGTTTGAGAAGATATTCATAGCCACTGTCACTTGACGCTCCAGCGGTGTATTGACCTGGTGGAAAGTAATGAGGACAAAAGATAGAAAGAAAGAAAGTAACGGACGGTCAAGGGGTTCGCCTAGTCTGGACCATCTCGTTGGGAATAGGCCATCCTCGGGCTTAATCGTATAGAGTTGCTCCATGATGCGGTCTACCTAAAAGTCACCTTTAGAGGAGGTCGACTCAAAACTAATAGGACTCACAGTCCTGTAATACTCCTTTCTACCAGTGAGCTTTGCGAGATACTTAAACTCCAGTTGACAGCTTGCTAGTTCTGAAAATAGTGTTGCCAATCCCATCCACCCCATACCAATCAATCCACTAAGCATCCACGATGAGAGCATGACATAATTCATGTGAATGACCTCACTTGTGCATATTCACCGAGTAGGCAGGAAACCCAGATGGCGTATCAAATACAGGAAGCAAAAGACTCCCTAGGTCGTCCGCATGGGTAAGAAGAATGGGTTCCCCTGAGAGTGAATATGCAGAAAGCAGGCCACCAAGATAGCGAATCACTGTCTCGAAGAATGGTACAAAATACCCCTGCTCAAATCCAGTCTACAAATACATCTCATTGGTAGATGTATCTGTACCTACCGAATCGGTCGTAAAATTTTGCGCGGCTACCACTCGGACTGCATCATCAAACTCGTTTTTAAGCCCCATCATCCACATTGTGTCCATAGCATCAATCAATGTGACTCCCCAGCCGTTGAATCTATGTTGATGTTCAGCAACATGAAGAAGTTTCACGTAGAAGCGGTCCTGACTTGCTGGAATTCCCACCAGACGTAGAAAGCAGTTCATCTGCTGGAAAAGCATATTCCATATAACCAGAGTACGCATGTCTAAAGGCCCTCCGGACTTCGTCCTGCCTACGTTCCCATTTAGACAAATTAACTTTCAGAATAGGAGATGGTTCTAGGAAGGAATCGTAGACATCATCTTCTCTGAACAAGTCTACATGGTCTGGAGCAGACCATATAAACCACAAGATCACATGAATGAGCACGGCGAGGACAGTGAGAGAAATCAACCCGCATTTGTGGCTTTGACGGAAGTTAAGCCGTCCCAAGGGTTGAGGGGTATTCGCTGGGATAAGCATGACGTGTCCCCTGAGGGTTACACACACACCTTGAACCCCTATGTACCATTTACTTGAAATTCTGAGTCGTCATACAATTTTCGTCGCCGCGAATCATTGATATCATTCAAGATCGGCAAACGCCGAAATCGGCTGGAATTCAAGGATTACGACTCACTGGCAGCTTGTAGAAGTCACGATTGTGTGTTTATGTTAATGCCTTTCATTCTAGCGCAGTCGGATGCTTTGGACTGAATGGCGAACCTCGTGGTTCAGTACAGAGATGTTCTTTTGCGTACGCTCCCAGAGGTCAGAAGCACGGGAAACTTCATACCGAGAACATCTTTTGCGAACATCGTTTAGGAGAGGAAGCATTTCAGCCTCGTGCTTTTTGTTCTTGTTCTAACACAAAGGTCAGAATCCTGAAACGACCCGTCCAGCTTTCTCTTTCTTCCATGACGGCCCGATATCTCGTGCCAATGACTTGTTTCAGCTCCGTACATGGATGGAACCTCATGCTTGCTCACGTGGGTTCTCATCCCCAAAGTTTCAAACGATATGACCTCGTGTTTTGCGCATGCATATAAACGCTTATTGGTGACGACGGCTTCTGCTGTGTAACACATTCTCTGCTGGAAACTACTCGGTACCATCCTCGAATCCAATTTTCGTTTCTTTATAACGTTCATGAATTTCTTGAATGCACTGTCCTCGAAGAAACCGAGATGGAAGAAAGAAGTGAAGCCCGTTGATACATTCCTGAAAGACCCAAAGCCATCAGACCTTGTAATCGCGTAAGTCGAACGATTTACTTTTGGCATTCTTGCCAAAATATGTTCAGAATCATGGGTGCCACGGGAGCCGGGAAGAGCACTGTACGCCTCTCAGTTTATGACACTGACGAATAATCATTATATGAAATTCTTCAGTTCATAAATACATTGCTCGGCGAGCAAGTAGCTCCTGTCGGTCACAATCTTAATTCCTACACATCTCACGTTCAAGCGTATACCTACAACGATCCCCAATTCCCCAATAATCGCATCGTGATGGTGGATACACCAGGCTTTGACGATACCGTCCTCAGTGACAGAGAAATTCTGAGGCGCATAGGTGTATGGCTCGCTCAATCGTAGGGACCCTTCATCCCGATCCTGTGAGAAGACTTACAATATATCCAGGTATGACGCGCATATGAAAATGGCAGGCGTGATTTACCTCTACGATATAAGCGCCAAGCGGTGGCAGGGCTCGACGGCGCGAAATTTTGAGGTATTCGAGAAATTGTGCGGTCAGGCAGCGGCACGCAAAGTTGTCTTGGTGACGACCATGTGGGAGCAGGTCGACAGGGCGGTCGGAGAAAAACGCGAGCGAGAGCTCAAGGCCGAATATTGGAAGGGCATGATCAAGCATGGGTCTGCTGTCCATCGGGGAAACCTCGATCAGATGGCAGCACAGGACACCGTAGACTTTCTCCTTGCGAAGGAAGCGATGTATCCTCTGCAGATTCAAAAGGAGCTGGGGGAGATCAACAGGGCTCTTCAGGATACGGAAGCGGTGCGGTTCCTTTCCGATGCGCTCCAGGAGCTGCTCAGGTCGCGGGAAGAAACCACTCCGATACTACGCAGTGCAGCCGAGGACCCAGCCGCAACTCAGCGTGCACTCGAAAACGACAACCAGATCAGGTCCGTCCTTCAAGAAATCTCTGTGAAGGGTCGGCTCGAGATCCCACAGAGGTTATTGCGGCTGTTTGGACGTGACAACTGAGTGGTGTCTTCCCTCAACCAGTATTCATCCACCTCAGTGATTATCGCAATGCATGGAAGTCTAAACACAAGTGAAGTGAATGAAAGATAAGACCTGGGATGACTTGGTCACTTTGCATTATGTGAAGCAAGTATTTGAACAATATCAACACGCTGTTTTACCTACAAAGGCGGCAGTCATGGGCATCGTAATGGAAGTAGGTAGTATATCTGACCGGACTTTTAGGTTCAAACGTGGCATGTTTGTACCCATCGATGAGATTGACGAGAACACGAGGCGAGATGGATCTTGTTATATTTCCTTTTGAATGTCATATCATATTTGGACTCTTCTCTTTTTGCATGAGGCATTAGCATGCCAATTCCTTAGTTGAAGTGACAGTATTGGAATAAACATACAGCAGATTTTCATCACGTGTCTCGATTGAGGGTCCGTCTATGGAACGGAAGTGAGCGAACGAAAGCGGCGTAGTTCTGGCCACGAAAGGAGCTCTGCAACACGCGCTCGTAGTCCTTCCACCGTGACAAGTTTCGCTTCTAGTTTTTCCTGCATGACCGCGAAACTCGTATTTCGTTCGTAGACGCGTCACTTCTCCTGTGAGTCGCGCATTGGTGAGTTCCAGCTCTCGTAGATACGTTGCTTGTCGGACTAGTTCGGCCTGGATGATCTATAGATGGTTGGGGTGGGCCTGTCAGAGCACATATTATTGAGTAGATTTGTCACGATGCGGTAGTAGACTAAACAAAGCAGAAAACAGCAAAGTGAGCTTGTTTCTCCTCCAGGAGCTGTGCGCATAGTAAGGAGTCCGAACATGTAGCACACTGTTGTTTCAGAAACAATTCTGATAAATCGCAGATGAGATTCAAATCGTGTGAACTTACACATTGGTATTCTTTGGCAATCACGGTTAAACCGAGTTTCAGGACACATTCGAGGAACCAGGTAAGGTTGAAGGAGATAGATAAGGGGATGGACTGAAGATTGGAAGATAGGATATGCACCGTTTCTCGAGATTAAGCAAAGTTTCATGAGAAATAGTAGCCATTTCGTCGTCCGGCCAGCACCAGGGTTGTCCAAGACAAATCGGCTGGCTTCACGATAGAGTTCTTCTTCTTCAAAGAGCTCTGCAATTTGATTGGTTTGCCCGCAGCATGTGTGAGCAGGAAGGTCAGGCGTTCGCGCTGGAGCGGAGGCACACATAACTTGGCGAGATGTTCGACATTATTCCAGGTAATGGTGCATTCGAGGCTGTGAGCCAATCAATTGAGTGAGGTGGCTCACGCGACCCGGCAGACATACTGGGGGTAAACAATCTTGAGGAAGTCGTGAAACGTACTGGCCTGTGCTAGCATGAGTAGATGGAAGTTGCCTAGTATGATGGACATACGCGTTCTTCTTTGAGGACGATAGGGATGCTTGCTTTCGTTGGCGACTCCCTTCAGCCTTCTCATTTGATCCTGGCAATTTTGCAAGACTGATGTCTCGGGCTCGCGCAACCTGGTCAGGTAGAGGTGTGATGACGTCCAACTCTGAGATGAAGGTGTCCTGAGATTCCCCGTTTTCACTAAGATTGGCAGGCGCTTCGTGCTCTGCGATGATATCGAATTCCGAATATTCAATGTCTGGATCCATTGGAGCATAGGTCATCTCTGTAGAGATATCGGTCATTGGGCTTTGTTCTATCTCCTGGAACTGACGGAGGCTGTGCTATGGTGATCACGCTTGACATGGAGGGTGGCCGCCCAGGGCCAGTCTCTGACCAGTTTCCACTCAACGCAGCCTCAAAGGGAGATGCAAAGCAAAGGGCCTCTTTATGCACCCTGTCGATGATTATTGGTGGGAAATCAGTAGGATACATACTACGATGCTGACCAGAATTATCTTGACGGTCCCTGGGAAGCGGCTGTTCTTGGTGAACGCTTCGTCGATTTCAATAGCCTCTTCGCGGTCCTCACCCATGCTGAGCTCGGACACGATGTCGTCAGTCTCGCATTCCTGTGGGACCCACGGGGGGAAACCAGATGAGGGGAATATACCAGAGGCAGCGGCGTGAGTTGGAGCTGAGAACGCAGAAGCGTTGTTTGGTCTGCGAGCCGGCTCGTGACAACACCGTGAGCATGGGCCACGGGAGCGCACAGGCCAACGGAATACAAAGGAGTCAGGGTCGCGTTCAGCTCGTCGTCGTCGTTGGGACAATGGACAAAATGCCACGCTAGAAACACCCTCAGTCAGTTGAGCAGAGACTGAGTGTGAGTCTATGATACTTACGACCGGACATATACTTACCATTAGGGACAGACTTACATCCACTGTGTCGTATAGATTTACCTTCTAACACCTTAAATTGCGCGCGATGAAGATGTGTGACGGGTTTAAATCTGTTGTCATTGACTAGAATTAAAACCACGCGAGTGAGCTCTCTGCCACTTATATCATATATTATTGGGCTAAACAACATACAACGGTTCTATAGTGTAGTGGTTATCACTCGAGATTCTGATTTGTTCATCTTCTCGAAACCCAGGTTCGACCCCTGGTAGGACCTGAAGTCTGTTTTCTTGCATGTCTTTTGAAGTCGGTTGCTCAGTGATGTGCCAACTTTCGATTGATCGCCTCGTATTCTCTCTATTACTGAATACACTGGAGGCTTGTGCGATGAGCTAATGCTTGAGTTTCTGGATTTCATCATCGTGGCTACTTGCAAGATCTTGTGCACGTTGGAGCGACGGGTGAGAGTCAAAAGCTGGCTCTTCTACACCCCAGTGGAGGAAGCGAGAGAAGCGTTGGCTTGTTCAGGGTCTGCATTGGTCTCTTTAATGGCGTTGAGTGTTGTGCGAAGTGCACGCATTACAGAAAGCTGATTTTTGACTGTAACGAGTATTTAGCAAATAATTCAATTAGAACTCGCCTTTTCTTCTTCCCATCTCGCAGCGTCATCTTGCACTCCGACGCCTCTCGATCAGCGAGCCAATATTCATTTGGCCGAAAACTACTGAGCCTCTCTTTTAGCCTGGCGGAAACGGACGCCATCATCCATGACGACACGGAAGGTTTGTTGACATTTGTTTGCCAATGGGGAAGGATTCTACCTTATACCATTTATGTTCTGGCTATGCAACGATCTGGCCTCAAGCAACCACAACAGTACGGTGCTCTTCGTGTTATACAATGCTTTCTTGTTCTAATTATTGATCCAAAGTAGTCTGAGATATCTCAGCAAATAGATATTGTAACAAGGTACTAATAAATGATAGTCCATTGTGCTCCAGGCAATCAATCTGAGTCCGTATAGTGGCAACTATAATGCAGGCAGCGAGCTAATAGAGTCTAGTTTCAAGCACGAGATATGTTCCAATTCGCATCACCTCCAACGGGACCCCCACTCAATGGCACATCAAGGACGACGGTGCAGCCAGCTCGGAAGTTGGCCACACCCGCTCAGAGCGGACCTCGACCACTACTCGTCAGCAGTGCTCGAAATCCGCTCTGAACCGTTCTCAAGCGCCGTCTCTACACCACCACCACCACCACCACCACTGTTGGAGGATAAGCCTGCCTCGTTCTGTCTCCTCAACTCGTTGCGCCGCCTTCGAAGCCGTCTCTCGACGGTCTTGCTTGCGCGAGTAGTCCCGTAACGCATGCCCCAGTTGCTGGGCAAGACACAAGAAGGTCCAGAGCGATCCGCTGCGTTCTGCTGAAGCGCAGTGGACTTGTCAACGGAAGCGTTCTTCTCAGCGGTCTTGCTCGTGCGAACTGCGCCTTCGCCGGGCAGAGCCTGGGGAGCTCCAGGGCGGCTGGATACGTTTTGCTGAAGTCCACTGGGCTTGTTAACAGAAGTGATGATCTCGATGGTGTTGCCCGACCAAGCTGTGACATGCTTTACATCACTGCTGGGTATGACTCGGGGAAGTCCAGGGTGGTCGGATGTGTTCTGCTGAAATGTGTTGGGCTTGTCGACAGAAGTGATGGTTTTTCTTCTCCATGCTGGCACATTTCCTATGCTACTGCTGGGCTGGACTTGAGGAGGTGCAGGGCAGTCGGCTGCGTTTTGTTGCAGCGCGCTGGTGCTTTCAGCAGAAGTGTTGTTGGCGTCCGTGACAGACGCCGACGACGACGACGACGACGACGAGGGCACGATTTCAGACTCGGGCTAGCAATTAGATGAGCTACTATCGCGATATGCACACGACTAGATCACTTACGATGGGTGTTTCCTGAACAACGACCGAGGAGAACGAAGACGTCTTTAAGAGTTCGGGATCAAACTAAGCGAGTTGTCAGCCCTAGTTGGCAAATCGATGCCGCCAGAATGACTCACCATCGCCCGTACCTTCTCCATATCAATCATCTTCCCGATCCTGTTCTGCGCCGAGCCGATTCCTTGAATCGTCTTTTGATTCTCATCCTTCTTTTGCTCCCACTTCTCCCTTGCCTCCCTTGCCACCTTGAGGAGTCCGTCCAGCCTGCCCATAGTCGTATCAAAGTTGACAAAACGAGCCGCCTTCACTTCTTCCACCTCCCTCGCCTTTCGTTCTTCCTCCTCGACCTTGGCGCGCTCCGCCGCCCTCTCCGCCTCTTTAAAGACATTCCACACCTCCACTGCCTTCCTACTGCGTTCTGCCTTTTCCTCAAGCCACTTCGGATTGTTAGCAGGAACGATACATACACGCTCAGGCTGTGATGGGATTGCTCGAGGCGTGGGCGGAACAGATGGGAGTTCCTCAGCGTCGCATGCCGCAAACCAATCTTCGTCATGGTTCCACGTATCGGTGATGGCGCTCTGGGATTCGAGGTCGGAGACTTCTATAATACTCTCCTCAGCGACGATCGATGGTGACGTGGCGGCATCGACTTCCTCGCTTGTGGCTGATGTAGGAGCGGGGACCGATGGTGGAGCAGGGACCGATGGTGAAGCAGGGACCGGTGGTGAAGCAGGGACCGATGGTGGAGCAGGGACCACTGGTGGAACAGGGACTGATGGTGGGACGGCTCGAGGAGAGGTTCTGACGGCTTTGCCCTTGCGGATAGTGAACCACTCGCCGCCGTCATCGTCTTCGTTGGCATCCAAATCCTCATCCTCTTCGGGCTTCGCCTGCGCCTGCTTCAATATCGTTAGTGTTCAGGCGGGCAGTAAAAATGACATGACACGTACCTGAACGTTCTTGGAAATTTCTGCCACAGTCTTCGTCGATTCCGTCGCGTCAACATCAAGCTCCTCCGAGTCTGTCTCGCAGTCAGCGTCTGACCTGAAGTCGTCGGTCACTTCGTCCTTCGTGTCCTGGTCATCGATCGCCTCGGGTTCTTCTTCTGCCTCCTTCGTCTCCTCCACGTCGTCCTTCTCTTCAACATCTTCTGATTGTCTCTCGCGGTTATCGTCCGACGCCATGTCGGCCGTCGCGCACTCGTCGCTCACCTCGCCCTTGGTGTCCAGGTCGTCGATAACCTCAGGCTCCTCCTCTATCTCCTTCGCTTCCATGACCTCGTCCTCGACGCTCTCTTCAATCTCCGCAACTTGTTCCTCATGCTCGCTTTCAACGGTCTCAACTCCTTTGGCGGTGTCCTCGGCCTGGACGTCTGTCGGTTCAACATTGACATCGTCAGTCGATGTTATCGATGTGGTTTTGGGTGTCACATGTTGGATGTGGTGCGTCCGGATACGTCTGGCAAGAGCGTGTAATTTTGCGTCATTTGTTTTCTCGGCCGCGGCAAGGACATATGAGACTGCCAGGGCAACCGTTTCGTCAATATCATGAAAATCGCTCGCGCTCGTTCCAGCGTCTTCGTGTTGATCATCCTGGTTGAGTTCATCGGTCGTCTTGTTGGTGTCAACGTCGCCGTCGTTGGGAGTGGATTCGTGAATCGCGGTGGTGGTGGTGACGTGAGAAGACTCTTCGATGCCTCGTCCGTTGCAAACGGCGGGCTTGCTCAGAGTCTCCTTATCAGAAGGGGCGCTAGGGAGCGGGATGATGTCCGAGGACTCCTCAGTGCCTCGTCCGTCACTGACGGCGGGCTTCTGCTGAGTCCCCAGTACATCCGGGGTATGGCGGGCGATTGTATGGGCGACGGCTGAGCGTTTGAACAAAGGCGAGTCAGCGAATCGCGCTAGGCGGGTTACAGAAAACGTGTCAACATACCGAAGCAGACAAACAACGCGAGACTCGGGGGATTTGGGGCGGATTCCACTTCTGCCTCACGACGCGGGGGCTTGATTGGTTTAACAGCCCTGCTCGGCGGGGTCGGAGGGATCGTGAATAAGGAAGATGGAGAGGAAAGTGGGTGAATTGCAAACAGCGTGGTGAGATTTTTGGTTTGGGGAGAGAGGGCATCGAGCAGGATACACCACAGTGACGCGAAAAAGGCGAGCCGTTCGACGGCAACGCCTAGGTCTGTAACGGCGGGGAACAAGCCACGTCGGGCTGGAGGACGTAAGAATTTCTTCGCAAAAGAAAACATTGCACAATTGTAGATGTTGGTGGTTGGAAGTACAGAGGTCAAATCCTACGATCGCCATGTTTTTACTTCCGATCGTGTTTCAACCACGCCCCTTAGGAAATCGTGTACACGCGGCTATATTCGATCATAATGGCTTTTCGACACGCGCTTCGATCATTTTCCCGCACTTCGCTTGATAGAAGTCAGGAAATAATGCTTAGAGGTACAGAAAAGGTCTTATTGACAAATCACGACCATTGCTCCTGGCTGCCAATGCTTTACAGTAAAGTAATCAAGAGTTTATTTGACTCGCCAGATTGTTGCTTATATATCACCATATAGATCTCTCAAGACCCAATTCCCATTTCTATCGATACTTACTCTCTGCGCTACTCAATATTTCCCCCCGACGTCATTCAACAACATTCACGAGCAATTCTTTCCAGTTGTACCATGTACATCGATTTGTGCATAGAGGCCATTTCCATTATTCATCCTTACTGAGGACTGTGGTGATTCAGGAACAGTCTGACTCCCCTGTGCACATGCGATCGGATGATGACGGTCAAAAGATTTCCAAGCCACCGGGGAATGCACCAACAGTGCCATGAAAATCGGCTTTGAGTATTTCAAACTCTGCTTCTTAGCGAATGATACAGCCATTGTCCTGCGTAGATGAGTTCTTTGTTTATATCCAAACCCACCTGTATATGTAGCTTAGCTATACGAATCCTTATAGATGCCTGCCTGCTTCAGTCACACTACTCTCGCTTATTGCAGATGTGCGAGTTCTGTAACAGGAGAATATCCGTAACTGGATGAACGGATTTCCGACTGAGTACCTTTGACAATGATCTCAACTCATGAACAAGGGATAAAAAGTTTAGAAAATCGATCTCGCCAGCCTCACGAACGAGGATCCGGACGTCCTCTCGCGATATCATGGTACGGACAATTTTTTCCTTGAGGATACGCTTCCAAATCCAGTTTCTTGCAGGGCGGCAGAAATCATTACCCTGTGTGCTTGATACGTGTTTCCCTTTTTGGATCACGCAGCATCTAGCGGAGCGCATCCCTTCAGGAAACAATACATGTTGTATATTGCCTGGAAGCATCTATTTAAGTAGGTCTATGACCTTTGAGCGCACATTCAAACAAGCATGCTTTGTAAATCTTCTTCCGTCTTCGGATGAACTCTCACTCCTTGGTCGACCAGTATCAAGGTATCGGTCCACTGTGAAATACACCACTATGAGCATTGAAAAACATTTCTTCCATCGAAACTTTATCTGCATGTTATCGTCGGCGCCAGAGACATACAAAACATTTTTTATCACTCCTTGTGTCGACCTCGGGAAAGTCTTCCTGACTCAAGTGCCTCGTGAGGGTACACCAATCTTCCTTCTTTCTGTTATCTCACAATCTCAACTTAGGATCTCGTTATCTAATTCTGGTCATAGGCTGCGCTGGCAAACATAAATATGATACTCACGGGCTAGGGCTCTACGGCGCGAAATTTTGAGATATACGGTGAGGCAGTAAAGCAGCACGCAAAGTTGTCTTGGTGACAACTGTGTGGGATCAGGTCGACAAGGCGGTCGGAAAAAAACTCGAGCGAGAGCTCAAGCGCTCAAGGTCGAATATTGGAAGGGCATGATCAAGCATGGGTCTGCTGTCAACCTCAATCAGATGGCAGCACAGGATACCGTCGACTGCTTGCGAAGTAAGCGATGTATCCTCCGCAGATACAAAATGAGCTGGGGGAGATCAATTGGGCCCTTCAATATACGGAAGCGGTGCGATTCCTTTCCGACGCGTTCTCGGGTCGCGGGAAGAAAACACTCCGATACTATGTAGCGCGGCTGAGGACCCAGCCGCAACTCAGCGTGCACTTGACAACGACAACCAGAATTAGGTCCGTCCTTCAAGAAATTGTGAAGGGTCGACACAGACGTTGTTGCGGCTGTTTGGACGCGACAACTGAGCTGCATCTCCACTCAACCAGTGGTTCATCGGATCATCCACCTCGGTGATTATGGTTTGAATGCATGGAAGAACGAAAGATAAGTCCTGGGATGTAGTCACTTTTCATTCACTCTGTCACCAGTATCGACACGCTGTTGTACCTCCAAAGGTGGCAGTCATGGGCTTCGTAATGGAACATTGGAAGTAGGTAGTATATCTGACATGTTAGCCCAAGTGGACAATTAGATTCAAATGTGGCATGTTGTACCCATCGATGAGATTTACGAGAACACGAGGCGAGATCACTGTTCCCTGCATCCAGTGGATGGATCTTGCCATATTCCTTTTGAATGTCACATCATATTTCTGGATTCTTTTCTTTTGCATAAGACATAAGGTCACCAATTCCTTGGTTGAAGTGACATTGTCGGTGATGGAATGAACATACAACATATTCTCTTCACGTTGAGGGGCCTATGCAACGGAAGAGAAAGAACCAAAGCAGCGAAGTTTGAGGCGTCGAAAGACTTTAAGATTAAGGGAGAACTAGGAATGCGCCGGTTTGACACTGAGAGCACTATTTACCTGGTATGACGCAATACAAATGTATCGCCTTTCAGATTCTTGTCCTAGAGATGAACCACTTCTAACATTGAAATGATTTTTTAGCGAGATCCTGACAGACTTCAAAGGGAGATAAAAGTTCCACAAGCTATGTCTTGATCGCAGAGCCGAAACCACGAGGTGAAGAACGTGGAATGTGCTCATTGAAGATATAGGAACGCTTCAACCCATCTCGGAGGATCAGTGAAATTGTTGGGCCGGCAACAATCTTGTTTCAAGGTCCCAGGAAACCGGACTTGACGCTTAGAAACGGAAGAAGGGAGAATAATTATACAGATATCAACTCAAACGAAGTGGCAGAGAGATCATCGCAAGAGCAAGAGAACATATGAACCAGATACTCCAGTAAATAGGCGTCGGGCCATCTACATCTACTAAAATCCCCTAGCGCAACTGTGGTCCGTCAGATATCTTGCTGCATTTGTAAGGTCAGAGAAATGCAAACTTACCCAAGAAATTTTGCCAAAGACCCTAGAGATAAATCCTTCCTTGCTATCAGAGGATTCGGCAGGCAACGTCCCGAGAATCCTACGGAACTCTTTCTGCATGCGTTCGATAGATAGTGCATCCTTCGGGAACATCTTGACAATCTGGCGCGCAGACTCGGTCGAGTCTTTGAAACGCGCCATCTGCGAGCCACGTTCGACCAGCATGGACCACGATTTCTTGAGCTGCGCCTCGCGAAGCTCAGCGACATCTGCCCGGGCGTCGTTCCACTTTACAGTTGCGAGGATGACGTATCTGGGGGCTTCAGGCTCTGAGAGCTTTGTCGGATGCATGAAAGTTGCAGTAGGATTGTCGCGTGCCTGACTGATCTCGTAGAGGTAGATTATTCCACCGAATCGTGTTTTGGGTTTACAGCTATGATTGAAGGGCATCTTTGTGAGCCTATTGAAGATTCTGTTGTAAGTATAAGACAGACTCACGCGCTTTGGAGCCAGTCAAGGATACGTTTGACAATTGCTCGATCACTGTCCCAAGTGTCATTAAATCCGGGAGTATCTACCAGAAAGACACGACCCGAGTTAAGGTCGAGATGAATTGGACATAGATATGGAGTAATAGTTGTCGTATGAGCATTCAAATTATGCCCGACGGATGCTGCTTCATGGCCAACGGCGTGGTTCACGAACTAAATGAAGAAACCCTCAGCTTAGACAAAATCAACAAGGAACAGATCCTACAGTGCTTTTGCCTGCTCCCGTTTGCCCGAGAATTCTGTAGACATGAGCAGAGGTGAGTTGCACCGTGGAATCATAAAACAGTTGAACTGACAAGAACACCGTATCGTTCTCTTCGATTTGAGGTCCACCTTGGCTATTCTCGTGTCTGAGTGCAGATATTGAGGGGAACGATCTCAGGTTGTGTCTCCAATTCCGCTTAGGAGCCATAGTTGGAGACGTTACTGGCAATGAGCAAAGTGTACTTTATACAAAGTGCACGCGGCCGCTGCATGAAAGCTTGCAGGCATTGCTGTATCGAATCTGGACCAGATCAAAGTCAATGATTCTCGGCAATCACCGATGCCGATCTCCAAAAGTGTATGTTTGGATCACATGGCGGCGAGGAACAGGGAACAGCGCCTGTTGTGTTCTTATTCAATCCTTCCTGAGGTCTGCTTGGCCGTTCCCGCGTTCGAGGAGTCTGGCGGCGTAACAATTTCCAAGGAAAAGTGTCGCGAAATCCGGTCTGTCAAACGTCTTGGATAGTAAGACGCGTATAATTGTTGAAATAAACGGCAATAACGATATTTTAGGTACATTAATATCATGTCGTTCTTTAGCAATCCCACTACAACTGCGCCACAGACGGGTGGCGGCCTTTTTGGTGCTTCAAATGCCCAGCAACAACCTGCAGGAGGAAGCCTTTTTGGTGCTCCAGCACAAAACGCGACGGCACAGTCAACAAACCCTTTGCTTCCAACAAACAATGCGCAGCCCGCGTCAGCATTTGGAAACACGGGTGCAGCAAATACGAGCACGACAGGGGGCGGTTTGTTCGGCCAAAGCACGAGCACAAATACGGCGGCGCAGGGAACAACAGGAGGAGGTCTTTTTGGCCAACAACAACAACAACCGGCCGCCACAGGAGGGCTGTTCGGTGCTTCAACACAACAGACACAACCAGCGACAGGTGGTGGTCTGTTTGGAGCTTCCAATCAGCAGCCTGCGACGACCGGTGGAGGCCTTTTCGGGTCTTCCACCACTACACAGCCTGCTGCGACAGGTGGTGGTCTTTTCGGTGCATCTAACACGACGCAGCCCGCTACGACAGGTGGCGGTCTGTTCGGTTCCTCTACTACGGCACAACCTGCGGCGACTGGAGGCCTATTTGGCGCGTCTACCACGCAACCTCAACAACAGCCTGCCGGGGGCCTCTTTGGTGGCGGAGGTTTGCTTGGTAGCAAACCTGGTCTGAACATCAACACGAACACAGCCGCAACAACACCTGCTACAACCAACACTAACCCCCTCTTCGGCGGCGGAGCGTTCGGTCAACCACAAACAAAACCTTCACTATTTGCTCAATCGACAACCGCCACAGGACCAACGACTACCAACCCACTATTCGGCGGCGGGAATACCAGTACTCTTGGGACGAGTTCGCTCGGTGGTGCAAGCCAGGCTGGCGGCTTCGGATCCTCAATACTTGCGCGAACCGCTGTTGGGCCAGCACAGCAGCAGGCGGATGCCCAGGCTCAGCACGCACTACTTCAACAACGCATCGAGGCAGTATATAATGCGTGGAACCCTGCATCACCAGAGTGCCGGTTCCAAGTGAGTTTCTTTTTCGAGGTTTCTGCAGCCAACTAGGCTGACGATTTTTTTCGATTATTTAGCATGCGTTTTATAACATGGTCGATCCCTCCAAGGTGGCACATTACCAGCGACCACCGAATGTTTCAAATGAGCTATGGGAGAAAGCACGGAGAGAAAATCCAAATTCCTCATGGTGAGTGTGCTTTGCACTCGACTTTATTATAAATGTACGCCTAATGGTCTCGTAGTTTTGTCCCTGTGTTTGCAACCGGCTTCGACGACCTTCGCGTCCGTGTAGATGCTCAATCTGCCCAATCCGAAAAACTCAAACAACGTCTAACAGTGGGTCTTTTGGGCCTCGAGATCATTCTCACTTTCTGACTTGCACTTTATTTATTTCTATCAGGACGTGAAAAAGCGCCTTGACGTGCTATCCGAACGACATTCCCTCTCAAATGTCTCCCGCCTCAAGCGCGCCGCAACACAACAAACACAAGTCGCCCAGCGTCTCCTTGCGTTTGCACAGCACCTCCATCTATTAATCCCCGCGATCCGCTCATCCGCAATTCGGCCGGAAGAGGAACAGCTTAGAGGAAAACTCGAAGAGATTGAGGATGAGGTGCGCCGCGGGCGATTATCAGGGAAGCTGAACGAGCTATGGGCGCTTATTGGGGCTGTGGGGGCCTCCGCAGAGAAGGGACGGAGTGGAGATGGGAGTGGCGGCGAGTGGGCGGTTGTGGATGAGGAAGGGCTAGCGCAGATCGCTCAGGTGTGTCTCCGTGACTTGTCTTTTTTTTTTCAGACTGTCGTGCTGATAGGCGATTTCTGCAGATATTGTCGGACCAGCAGGTGGGCTTGGCGCATTTGACAAAAGTGCTGCAGAGGATTCAGAAGGACCTTGCAGTGATAATGGTGGCGCCGGGAGGGACTTCGGAAGATTTGGAATCGTTCGGGTCTTCGAGTACGAGTACCTTACGTGCGAGTGCACTTCGGTGATGTAGACCTTTGGTTCTTACAAACGACATTTGTAGAGAACAGATTGTCTTTTGACAGTTTGCAAGCGAGGGTAATAAGTATTATACCGTAACTAATATACGAAGGACCCTAGAGTTGTGCAAATCATCGATTGCATTTTCATATTCAGTGTCGAGAACATGCTCAGGAAGGCATGCATGTACACACATTACAGAGATACATACATAGGTTATTATAGATACATAGTTTGAAAGAACAAGCATGATACATGATGATACAGCACACAAAACACTCATCCAGCGCATTCTGAGCATGTCTGGTTCCTGACTCATCCGGCTGGTGCAGGTTTGAGGGACTAATATTCCTCAGGTGATGAAGTTTCTAGACGGTCGAACGAAAATTCCGAGAGCACCTTACGAACTTGTTTCAGAAACATTTCAGGATCGTCTAAGCCTGGTTCAGAAACACATTCTTCTGGAAAAGAATCAAGTTCATCCAACAAACTGCTCAGGCGACGCTCTTCAATTTCAGCATCAGAAAACTCATCCTCGAGGTACTCTGAAGGAGAAGAAGGCACTGATTCAAAAGGATTGGGTATGTATACCTCAGGAAGGTACTCGTCTGTGGCATAGTCCCGGTCCTCCTCGGTTATGATATATATTTTGCGTTTCGGAATTTCCAACGTTGGCAATTCGTCATCGCTAGATTCGTCTTCGTACACGTCAGAATTAGTGTAGTTACTGCAGGAGCTCACGTCGTCAGATGGAATTTCTGGTAGTGAGTCGGCGAGCTTCAAGGTATAGTGGTCTTGGAAATGATCGTTCGAAGTTGGATCAATTGGTCTTGGTTGAGAGCTCGATGTAACAGCTTCCGCAGAATGACTAGTTTCCAGCTCATCGGATAATAGAGATCTGTTTGATAAAGAACATTCAAACGTTGATTTAACAAGGCACTTGTTCAACTTACTGCATTGATTTTAACAGTGGTGCGAGATGCTGGATGGAATCCCTGAAAAAGGATCGTTGAGGCTTTAGCTTAGCGCTCGCGAGATTCTCCATAGCGATCTTACAATCTATATATGACCGAAGGCTTCGGAGGAGGGTGATCAGTTTGAGGCTGAGTATGTTCCGTCTTCCGACTAAGTAGACCACGAATGCGAGGCAGTATCCCGGACTCCAATGCAGCGGTCGATTTCGTAGATTCCTTGAGAACAAATTTAGTTATGTCACCTGTATGTGCAACAGGCACGTTCTCTCACTGCTTGGAGGTCATTGCTTCTCGTCCCAGCACGCAGACGTTCCTGGAAAAATTCGATAGTCAGACAATGCAAGAAAGAATTTCAAGTGAACAAAACACAAACCAAAACCGAACTCTCTTGAGAAATAGTATCTTGACGAATGTCAACCAATCCTTCAGCTTTGATTCTGGCTTGACTTTTGACCTATGAGTAACAGACATGACTGATCAGCATGGTGTTGAATCGTGCAAGCGCAGCGTACATTGTAATCGTCTATCATTTCGAGAAGAAGACTCTTGCAATGTTCGATACGGTCCGCAAAATCGTGTCGTCGGATGACGCGCAAATAATATCCAAAACCGTGCAGCTCGTTGCGCAGAGAATGTATTTTTGAGATGCATCTATAGAAAAGTGAGCAAGATAAAAGGATGGTGATGACATCTTACACTTCTAGCTCCTCCGCATCAATGACCTTAAGGTCTTGTAACTCCTTAGAGTCATTGTCGCGTCTAATCACATGGATTCTGTGGGCCTCGACGACGAGCTGGAGTTGTGATTTGTAATGCTTCTGTTCGAGAAGTGCGAATTTCATGATTTTCTGGTCTAATGATAAATGTAAGAGAAAGGCGAGTATATATAGATAGATTCGCGATCGTAGAGGCAGCCCTCGCGCATGAAGCATAAATCATTGTGTTCTTGTGGGACTAGGTGCCATTGTCGAAGGACACAAGTTCCAAACTACTAAGGCAACCACAGGTCGCTATGACAAGTTTGTAGTTGGTCGACAAGGTGTTGGGCAATACATACTATCCTCGGCAGGTCACAATAGTCACAAGTAATCGATGGATACGCCGCTGCGATTTGTCTGTATTTTGCCATCACATCAGCCTGATAGCCTGCTCCGGCATCATACGGCAGATGTGACGAGAGAGTGAGGGACTCGACAGATTTTAGGTACTTACACAGCTTCTCCTTCAACTTGAATCTGGCTCGTAGGAGGCTGACTTTTTTGTTGCTTTTTCATGGAATCTTGTGACCGGATGCATTTCACTATCCGTTGGTCTGGATCCCTTAATTCCATAATAGCTATTGTACTGATATCTTAGACACCTCTCCGAAGACACGTACCCACAACAGCTGCGTTGGTCACAAGACAATTGAACAACAATAGCTTCCACAAGCGTCAAACCAAAATCTGCCTTGTTTGTTATATAGCAGCCCTTTGTTCTCCTTAGTCAATGTCTTTAACAAACGTGGATTAACTCAAAGGTTGTTGACTTCCAATATCTACTATGAAACTCTTCCCATGGGCCCGGAAAACAGTCGATCCAGAGAAAGCGTACAGATATGCCGTCTCGAAGATATCAACCATATCTCGTCATCGCTATTTGGGGATTCTCAGTAAACACGAAGCGTTCTGGGTCGATCTTCAACCTATGCTTCTTCAGCGAGGATATAAGCTGCGACCTCGTTATCAACCTGACTGGATACCTTCGTGGCTGAAATCGACCAGACCAATCGTGAATATTTATGACTTTGAGGACTCACTATGTCTCCCGGTATTCTCACTCACTTATTAATAGCGACATGACAGCTTCTTACAACCACACAATAGAATTCCAGAACGATTGACGCGACACGATTGGACGGAACCAAAGTCATAATCAAGGTCGTCGACTCATCTACTGATGAATATCCTATTGCACGATATCTCAATTCTCCTGAGTTGCGATCTGATGAGCGCAATCGCAGTGTCACGATTCTCGACGTTATGCCTTACCCGAGTGACGATACAAAGCTGCTTATGGTTATGCCTCACCTAGTTCACTTTCATAGGGTTCCCTTCAGACGTTTAGGAGAAATACACGAAGCAATATACCAATACGCGCAGGTTCGTGGCCCGTCTGATTGTATGGCTCTGCTGATATTTCCACAGGGTCTAAAATTCATGCATGAACACGATATCTCACATAGGTACTCAAATTATTGAGACATTGTTTCGATGGTTCATGTGGTTCATAGAGATCCTTGTTGGTTCAATTTAATGATGGATGCTTCCAAAGTCATTCCTCGCGGAACTCACTTCGCTCAACCCAATTCACATGATGGACATTATGGTCCCTTCAAGTGGCGTGAACGGTGGTCCGTAAGACCCGTTCAATACTACTATATCGATTTCGACATATCCAGTCGATATCCTCCCGAATCAAAGAATATTGATCTTAAGGAGATGACAAGAGCTGGCCAGGATAAGTCGGTACCAGAGTTCAAAAGACCCGGCCCCTACAATCCATTCAAAGCTGATATTTATCAGCTTGGAAAGGTCATCCTGAAACTCCTCAGCGTAGGTCCGTTTATTGCTAGCTTTCGAGATGTGCTGACAATGGGTTTGTTCAGAACTATAACCCACAGGGACTAGAACCGTTCCTCACCCTTGGCCTAGCCATGACGAACAGTGATCCCAATGATCGACCTTCTCTGTCTGAGATTCTCGCATACTTGGATCAAATGGACGACAGGACGTTCAAACGTCGGATCTGGAGGCCTCAGGATTCAGATCTAGACAAATTCAAAATAACATATTGCTGGTGCAACCCTCTTTACGGATCCGTTCGAAAGAGCGGCTTAGAGGAGAGGAGTAGATAATCCGGCGTAGAGAGTGCCAGTTGTACGCTTGTTTCTTACAGCAAACGTGATCATAGGCATACGATCGGTGCTGCTGTAGTCCGTGTCCACGTAGCCGATTGGTTTGATTGACCCTCCCAGACTCCTTGAGTACACAATTTTGTAATCAAGAGTAGCTTTCACCTACGCCAGAACGCAAGAGGGCTTTCCAATGTGACGGACCCGGATTGGACTGGAACCGTGCGAGAAGCGTTACGGCAAATGACAGATCAGGGCGTGTGGCTGCTTGTGCCCACCCAGCAGTTGGCGGTAGGGTTTATCAGCCATAAACTACCGTTCTGCCTCCCCTTTTGGTGATATATCCGCAGTGAGTATGATGCCGGATGGGAGCGGGGTATAAAGATGGTTGCACTCAGCCATATTAAAACGTTCGAGTACGTGGACAAGATACGCTTTCTGGGATAACGAGATTCCTGTGTTGATATCGCAATGAATGTCCATCCCGAGGATGAAGGAGGGGTCACCAAGGTCTTTGACTTCGTATATTTGAGCTATTTCCTTCTTCGCTATCTCTGCCCTCTTCTTGGTTGATGAAAGACTGAACATACGGTATCATCGTTGAATGTGTTGGTGGCTGTTTTCTCGATCCCTACGGTCCTCAAACGCACGCACGGATCGCACAAATGTGAAGTTGATGCCGATTCCTTATGAGGTCTACAAACATATCAATCCCATTCACCTGTGTAGTTAGAATATTCTAAGATTATACAAGCCCAATCCCCAGCAAGAGGCATTCATGACTCTCAAAAAAGCAATGACCAACGCTGAACCAAATGATTGGCCACTCTTATATGAATGGACCGAGGACGTTCAAATGTTGCATCTGGAGGCCTGAGGACTCGCTGAGACAAATTTAAGATAGAATATTGCTGGTACAATCCTCTCTTCGGATTCACCGACCACGACCCTAGAGTTGAACTAGAAAGAATAACAACACCCATGAGTGGTAAACTTTCTTTCGTTTTGTTTATTTGTTTTAATTCTCGATTGTTACTACTGGGCATACCTTTCCATGGTTTTAGCAGATGGCCAGATGACCTTTTACTAATACATAAGAACCGAAGAAGGCCAGCAATCTTCCATGGAAAGAAGTCATCCGCATCGGATTCTTCTCCGGATATATAGGTCGAGAGGGTTAAGTCCTCCTCTATTCAGAGCTATAGTAGATTGTAAAGATCTTCTGCGTATCAGAATGTTCGATACTGGTTGAATGATCGATGTCGGGTGGAAAGAACAGGAGCATTTCGTGTGACAAATTGGGGTGACATGCGCCTAATTCATCTGTATAGCCCTATTCACAATTACCTTCCTTTTGTTTTTGAACCCTTTTATATCTTCTATACTCCATTATCCACTTTCTAGTATCTTAATACACGTCCGGAGCCCCTTCATCGCGTCGTACATCCTACAGAATGCGTTTCCGAACACTCGAGATTCGATGGCATGACAACAAGCCAATATCTACTTGCGACTTCCAACCTGTTGCCTTCAAAAAAGCGCGTCCGAGCTCGGGACAGGACAAGGCGTTTGCAAGTCACTCCTACAGGCTGGCGACGGGCGGGGAGGACAATCATGTCAGGGCAAGTACGGAAATCAAAGGTCTCAGGCCTAAGGCGCTCACACCTCACTAGATATGGATGGTTCACCCCAACATAAGGCCTTCAACACTAGTCGAAGATGAGGATGCAACGAACGTGGCCCGGCCGCCACGCGTTGAGTATCTTGCCACACTCAGTCGTCATTCTGCTGCAGTCAATGTTGTTCGGTTTTCTCCCACTGGTAGGTAGTGCTTGATGACTCGTAAATCCAGTTTTAATGATGATACAGGCGAACTGATTGCCTCTGCCGGTGATGGTATGTCTAATGAACCATTCCAGTGCAATCTATGACTCCTCTTTCTCAGATGGAATGATAATTATTTGGTCTCCATCAGCGACGCCTCAGGCTAGTACATATGGCAGTGATCTTCCTCCGGAGGAATTGCAGCATGAGAGAGAATACTGGAAACCTAGGACTAGCTTCCGGTGTGTTTTTCTGCTGCCTATCCTGCGTCGAGTTTCGACATGTGCACAGATGCACGACGATGCAAGTGTACGATCTGGCTTGGAGTCCGAACGGCGAATACATTATCGCTGGGAGCACGGACAACACTGCACGCGTGTTTTCAGTCGCAGATGGTGAGCCCTATCAATATTTGACTACCTCGGCCTGTTCACATACCACACCTAGGGAAACCTGTCCAAGAGATTGCTGAGCATTCGCACTATGTCCAAGGTGTTGCATGGGACCCTTTGAATGAGTATATCGCTACACAGAGCAGCGACCGCTCTATGCACATTTACCGCATCTCTACCAAGAATGGTGTCTTCGAAGCGCACGCAGTGGGCAGAAATACACGAATGCCCCACCGGCACAGCCGCACCCCCAGCGTTCAAGGCAGCAGCCACCCTCCGAAGTTCCGTAGCCAATCCATCCTCAGTGATACCGAATCAGTGACCAGCGACCATCCTGAGACACGGGATGGTGCACCCCTGACACCCGTTACTTCCGTCGCGTCTACATCGTCCATGTTCCCTCCGCCCTCCGTCGATAAACCATCCTCTCGGCGTTCCTCCTTCAGTTCCAACGCCCCTGGATCTCCGGCGGCGTACAACCGTTATGGGCGTTCACCTTCGCCGATGCCGCCCCTTCCCGCGATTCGCGCACAGCCATCACCCAGTCTTGCCACCTGGTCTTCTGTAAAATTGTACGGCGACGAGAGTTTCACTAATTTCTTCCGCCGGCTCACGTTTAGCCCTGATGGCGCCCTGCTTATGACCCCGGCTGGCCAATTCGAGGACCCCTCCATTATCCCTGCCAAGAGTAGCAATAATGGAAAAGAAGATAACGGCACGCCTGCTCGGGGACGTAAAGGTCGCCCGACGATTAATACAATAGATCTTCCTACCACGACGGCTTCCACCCCTTCATCTACGTCGTCTGTTTACATTTACTCCCGAGCAAACTTTGCCCGTCCCCCCGTCGCTCAGTTACCTGGACACAAGAAGGCCAGCGTCGCGGTGCGCTTCTCTCCAGTGCTCTATGAACTTAGGTCAGGCGTCGAAGGACCCGATGGCCCTTCTCCACACGAAGCCAAATATGCAGCGGTAGAAAAAGGCGTCGAAGGGACTGTGGACGTGGACGTTGCTGGACCCGTTGCAGGTGCCGAGGGCGTAGGCTCGTTCGTCACTCCTCAGCGTACATCGTCGCAGACACAGACCCAGACGTCAATCGTCGCACCTTCACCGAGACACGGGAGTGTCATGGCGTCCCCTGCGATGTCTCCTTTGGACCTGCGGCCGCCAACGCCGGCTGCGTCGAAGCCGCCCACGCCAAATCCCGGACAGACACCGGCCAGAACAGCTGCAAATCCAGCACCAACCGCTTCTGTGTTTACGTTGCCGTATCGCATGCTTTTCGCTGTGGTAACTATGGACACTGTTGCAATTTACGATACGCAGCAGGCGGGACCCGTGTGTCTCCTGACCAAACTTCACTACGACGAATTCACAGATGTAACATGGTACGTATTTAGCTGATTCATGATTCAATCAAACTGCCCCTCACTGTATCTCAGGTCATCGGATGGTCAGTGCTTGATGGTGTCCTCGCGTGACGGCTACTGCACCCTTATCACGTTCGACGAAATCCTGCCCGCGCATCACATCCAACAGCATACCCTCCAACTTCAGTCTATTGCGCACCACCACTCCGTCCCCATCTCCGCTCCAAGCCCCGCGCATCCGCCACATGCAAGCCCAAGTTCCACACCTACAAACCCGAGGAAGAGGGCGGAGCCGCCATTGACACCTGCGACAAGTGTAGAAGGTGGGGAACGTGATACGAGCTCGCTACCGATGCCGGTGTTAGCGTCAGATCTTGGAGATGGGGAGGATAAGGTGAAGGTACAGGAGCCGCCGAAGAAAAAGAGGCGGGTGGCTTTGACGCGGGTAGGTGATTTGGACCCGTAGGTGCAAGGGTTGGGTCCTGCGTTTAACATTTCTTCTTTTCATCTTGTCAAATGTTCTGTCGTCGACATTCTTATTCATTTTATATGCCATCTTTGTGCCTAAATTCTGTTCTTGTGTTCGTTCTTCTACACTTTTTAGTATGTGTTCAATCTGCTCGGTACATTACTCGTTTTCTAATACTACCGAGACTCTTGTCCTTCTTGTATGACGTACAACGAAATCGATGTCTGTCTAATCTAAACTCTAAACAATGACTAGTACTACATTTCGGTTTGTCAACACGCAGCGGACTTCATAAATGTCACATCAGTGCATTGAATGCGGCCACTTAATGATGGGTGCTGTTTGGTCCATGGTCCGTGCGCATCTTCTCGCACTATATAAACCCCACCTCAACACCTTAACACCTCATACTTACCTTGATGGCACAGGCCCCTTCATGTACCCGGGTTTGTGGGCCGTGGAGACTCTCCATAGCACGGCGACCCTGTCCATACAGGGAGTGGCTGCGGCTTGTATGGGCTTCGGCTCATGCACCGTCTCAATATTTTCCTGTCCTGCTCCGGCCACTCTGGCTGGGCAGGCGCTTTTTTACGCTTTTACAGGGTCCTAACCCTAACCCTATGGTACATTTGTTATGTGCTTTTTGGACGTATCTTTGTAATACAAGCAATAAATATCTACAGTCGAAGTTGTCATAACCCATAGGGGTTGGTCAAGGCCAAAATCTATGGGTTATTACAACTTATGGGTTAGTA
>JAGGAP010000273.1:0-41163 GCA_017657235.1 Termitomyces sp. T73sscA | reverse complement strand
CCTTCAAAAACTTCAAATTGAAAAGCTTCAAAGCTTCGAGCTTTAAGTAGCGATTCGGACTAAATTCGGACTGAACAATGTTCTGATTTGTCGGCGTTATGTGGCGTGACATGGATCGATAACAGCTTGCACCTCCGCCTTCACCATTTGGGAAGAAATGATCCACTTTCCGTCGTCTCTACAAAGCTCAGGCGCCCTTCCGAGTCGGACTGACAGTCTAAAACTCAATGCAACGCAGCAAAAGGCTCCGACACACAGGATCTTATTGACAATTGAAGAAGAGTTACATGATGCCCGCCGCGTTCACTCTCACGGCCAGGAGGAGGACCTTCGTCTTGCATTGAACATGCTTATTGAACGACTATCACAAGTTGTGAGTCTGTTATTCACTTGGAAACTCGATTTCATCTTTCATATCAATCAATTTCTAGTCTACGATGTTGAGCGACGCATATAAAACAAACGCAGATCTCGAAGTCCAACTCAACGTCTCCAAATCCAACCTCGCACTCATAACTGCCAACAACGAGATGCTCGAAGACGCGCTGAAACAGCGAGACGCGACAACACAGAACCTTGGCTGGCGCCGCACCTCTGCGCGTACACACAGCACAGACGATGTTCTTCAGTCCAGTGGGGGCGATCGTACACCAACATCCGCCATAGAGTCTTCTGCGACACAAGAAAACAGTCGGTTCTTTAAATTCCGATTTACACAGGGCTCAGGTTCCAGTTCTACTGGTACGAGTCGACCGGGGACCCCTGGAGCATCGCCTGCTATGTCCGCGGCGAGTTTATATTCGCCATCAATGCCTACGCTCGGGACGGTGAGTATAAAGGATCGGGAGAGGGAGATGCAGTTAGAGAAGGAGCTGGAGAAAGAGAAGAAAGCATGTGAGGAGGCGAAGAAGGCCAAACGGGCGTTGGAAGCAGAGCTGGAGTCGTTGTCCCAAGCTTTATTCGAAGAGGTTTGTTGTATTTGATCTCTCCATTAATCTCCTCGGAATTTATTGATTTCGAAATAGGCGAACAACATGGTCGCGACAGAACGTATCCGTCTTGCGGACATTGAAGAAGAACTACGCGAATCAAAGCTCGAAAAGGAAGCCCTTCGAAGTGCTCTTCGCCTTCTCGAGGGCCATGCAGCCAGTCCTGGCCTCGTATCTACCATTGCCTCCTCCGCATCGACCTCCGCATATAGTTCAACAAGCCCTACGTTCTCAATGTCCACCACCGATACGGCCCCCGTATCTTTCTCCGCATCCTCTACGACATCGTCCTCGCCTTCACGGCATCTCTCTTCCTCCTTGTCAACCACCAACAGTAGCAGAGTCACCGCCCGCCCTCCTTCGTTAACATCAACGATGACCATCCGCCCTTCCTTGCCACCGCCTGCACCGCTGGCGGTACCAACGACTCCGTTCGATTACGACGCGGCGTTTTTTGGTACGCCGACCCCAAAACCACAGATTGAGGTTCCGCTTGCTGCAACAGATGCAGATGGGGATGCGGGAACAAGTGCAAATGGTGCGCCTGCAGCTGCCAATGTGGAAGTGAAGGTGGAGGAAGAAGCATCCCTTGAGGGGGCTCAAGAGCAGGAGCCTAATACGCGGGATGAGGAGGAAGCGCAAGTGCGTGTCGAGGCCGTTAAGGATGAGGAAGAGGCGAACAAACTAGTGGGAGCGCGACAGTCTCATTCGCTCGAGGAGAGAAAACGCAGACCGCCGGACCTTGACATAATCTCTAGTGCGCATTCATTTGGTCTCGAGCACGAGCCTGATCCCTGGGCTGGCGCATAGTCTGCGTTGGATCTGGCGTCGTCAAAGGGGTTGGGCCGGACTTTGTAAACCGCAGTTAGGTGGGTTTTCTCCTGGGAGTCGTCGATAATCAACGAGGACAAATTATCGTTGTCACATCTAATCTGCGCGGGATCGCAGCGTTTAGAGGGGTCGTGTTGTGCAATGATAAATTGAGCTGGTCGGGTTACTCACACCGATAGCGGTCGCTACTTTAACCTTCGGTGTGCAGCGTGATTTGTGGTGGTGGTGGTGGTGGTTGCATGGTGCGCATTGTCTTGATCGTTACATTCCAAGGTCGCATTGGTGTCATGTTCTGGTGGGCATCGGCTAGTGGTGCTCGGTTATTTTTTTGTTCCATGAGCAGAGATCTATGTCAAGCGTTTGCTTAGGAAGACCATGTCTTTCCCTCAGTTCTGCTGCAACCGATGCGCTAAATTAGTTCTCATGACCTGTAGATTCTGGGACTTCGGATTTCTTTTCACTAGTATTTGTGTACATATATATGATAGGGTTCTGCTACTATTGGGGCTTCGGAGAGCCTGTCAACATGTGATTTTCGGAGGTCCTTGTTCTATGTTTTCACTCTCTGGAGATCGTGCACATGGCTTTTCTGTTTTGGACTTCATTGCCTTATAGACAAGCGACTACTAATAAAAGGCTTTGAATCTGAGTCCTATCTCAGTCAATTTCTTACCTTCGTACTCAAAGTAGATCAATGGAAAACATAGTTTATTTCATTCAAGTATTGGATTGTTACATGAGATATGTAGTCGAGTCACTAAGTGATAGATCGAATGATATATATAAGTATGATATCACTAAGTAGAGGAAGAGTCAATTGAATACCATTCAGTACCAAGATATTGATGCTCAAACTGAAGTTTGCATGGTGGGTTAGGGCTGATAATTAATCTGGTATATGGTGTGTAGATAGCCTTTCGCATATGTTCTGGAAGCCATATCAATGGATGTCCTTGTTGAGAAGTGACCCAACCTGTTTCATAATCAAATGACCACAAGTCAACACTGGATTCAAGGTCCACAGAGTGATCAATGCAGTCAGACACGTCCCAAATGCGAATAGATTCGTCATAACTTCCTGATGCCACATATTTTCCATTTGGAGAAAAGGATACAGATTCCACCTGGGCCTGGTGTCCTTTCAGTTCCATTATTTGTTTTCCAGTTGATACTTCATGAATGCATACGGAGTTATCATATTCACCTCCTGATACAACATAATTGTTATCTGGAGAGAATGATACTGATGATACCCAGTATTTGAGATCTTTTACATGGATGATCCTTTCTCCAGTTGACACCACCCAAATACTCATTGTTCGGTCCTGGCTCCCTGATACAACATATTTACCATTTGGAGAGAAGGATACCGTTGTAACCCAGCCAAAGTGACCTCTCATTTCCTTCACTTTTTCTCCAGATGACACATCCCAAATGCACACTGAGTGGTCACGACTTCCTGACACTAGATACTTTCCATCTGGAGAAAAAGATACAGATTCTACTGTGTCCCTATGTCCTTTCAGCTCCTTCACCTGTTCTCCGGTTGTTACATCCCAAATGCAAACCAGATGATTCTGACTTGCCGACACTACATATAGGCCATCTGGAGAAAATGACACAGATCGTATCCAACTTTGTTGCCCCTTCAGCTCCTTGATCAGTTCTCCAGCTGATACATCCCAAATGCATACAGATCTGTCCATGCTTCCTGACACTACATACATGCTGTTTGGAGAGAAGGATACAGAATTTATAATATCTTTGTGTCCTTTAAGCTCTTTCAAACATTCTCCGGTTGTCACATCCCAAGTACACAGATGGGTATTACTGCTTGACACTATTTGCTTGCCATCTGGAGAAAAGGATATTGAATGTATTCTACCTTTGTGTCCTTTTAGTTCCTTGTGATGTTCTCCAGTTGATATATCCCAAACACGCATTGTTTGATCACGACTTGACGTTACTACATGCTTTCCATCTGGATAGAAGGCTACAGATTCAATGGTGTTCTTATGTCCCTTCAACTCCTTCACCTTTGTTCCAGTTGTCACATCCCAAATGCATGAAAGATAGTCATTGCTGCCTGAGACTACATGTTTTGCATCTGGTGAAAAGGAGCCGGATGTTATGTAGTGCTCATGTCCTTTGAGCTTCTTCAAACATTCTCCAGTTGACGTATCCAAGATGAACAGAGACCAGTCTGAGTCAGTGCCTTCCATTACTATATACTTTCCATCTGGAGAAAGGGATATGAAGCGTGGTTGATAAGCTATTTCTTCCAGCTTATTCACCTGTTTTCCAGTTGATACATCCCAAATACATATAGACTGGTCAAAACTTGCTGATATCACATGCCTTCCATCTGGAAAGAAGGATACATAGATAACCCTATTTTGATGACCCTCCAGCTCCTTGACCTTTTCTCCAGTTGCCACATCCCAGATGAAAATAGAATTATCATCGCCTCCTGACACTGCATGCTTGCCATCTGAAGAAAAGGAAACAGATCTTATACATTGCTGATGTTCTTTCAGTTCCTTCAGCTGTTCTCCATTTAAGATATCCCAAATGCACACAGACTGGTCAAAACCTCCTGATATTACATATTTGCTATTTGGAGAGAATGATACAGATTTTATCCCAGCTTTATGTCCTTTCAGTTCATTGATTAGTTCTCCTGTCAAGGTATCCCAAATTTGCAAACATTCTGCTTCTCCACCTGATACAATCATTTGATTATTTGGTGAGACTGCAATACACAGAACTACTCGAGGAGTGGAAATTGTAAACACTTGAGAAGAGCTGTGACTTGCAATGACCTTTGGGAGATGGAAAAATGGCTGCCATATTTTTCCTAATTTTGAATCAGGATCCCAAGTACTTAATGTAGAAATATAAAGATGAAGTGTGTATTGGGATGCTGGTGTGCTGACAAATGACTGACAAAATTTGAATACCTCATTCCAGAGTTCAATACTTCTATCAGCATGCTATGTATATATTTATTAATTTTAATTCTTTAATTTTCTTTTAAATTACTTACTTTGTGAATCCAAGGTCGCAATATATTCAGTGCCTGCATTCCTTTTCTTCTTACATTGAGAAGATTTACTATTTCCAACCAATACAACAACCACTTGTGAATAAATGCAGCAGGTAAATCAATGGCATCCTTGTCTGGGGATGAGCACTGAGCTAAATGAGCAGTCCAATTAAGAACAGCATACTGCAAGACAAAGCTGATTTTCTGCTGAACATAAAATGGCAGATTTAGAATGTCATTGTCTTTGACATAAGATGACTTCAGCCCGCACATATTGAAGTGTAGTTCTCTTGCCATAATCTGAAAACAGCTTTTTGCTAAAAATGCATGGTGTAGAACAGCATTACAATAAGGGTTGAAAAATGTAGGTTTGTTAGTAATAGAAGAGTCAAGAATGTAGTCTTGAAAAGATGCATGATATGTATAGATCAGCCCATTATTTGATTGATACAGAACAGGATGTAACTTGTTGATAATCTGTTCTACAGTTTCTTCCTTTGTCCCAGCAAGTTGAGCAATAGCTGGCACTGTGATGGGGTGCATTACACAAAGAATAGTGTGCAAAATGTTTAGCCGAGGAGATTGAATAATCATTCTTTCATGGCTTATAGCATCCTTTACAATCTGGTAGTATAACTCATTTAAGCCTACTGAGGAATCTGAATTCAATGTTTTTTCTAGGATCTCCTTCAGAATCATTTCTTGTTCTCCCAGTGTGTTGCTATTTGATCCACAAACTAACTTATAAACTGTGGCTGCATAGATAAATAGTCCATTAGATGCTTCTGTAAGCTTTTCAAGAAGTACAGCATCTATATTAGGAAGGACCTCTGTCAGATAAGATCTGATATCATTCTGAGTAGATGTCTTTGGAACATCTTGCAAATGGCACACTGTCTCTAGTGGAAATAGGGCACAGAGAGCAGATATGTCTGGATCCATTCTGCTTGTAACAAAAAACTTTAGTCCTTCAAGCCTTTTGGCTTTGACAGCCTTGAGTAAGCCTTTTAAAAAAGCACAACCACCTGTATTCTCATCCAAAGCATCAACAACAACAATAATACAAGGAAGGCCCTGCCGCTCAGCAGCTCCAGCTTCCCATGGCTGAATAAGCAGCTCTTCAAGCTGAATTTTGAGAGTAGCTGAAGCTAGTGTTGAGCTCCACTCTAAAGCAGCTACTAAAGATGCAGCATATGAAGCAGAGTGGTCACAAAGCTGTCGACAGATAGTTGGCAATAGAAAACTACTCTTGCCACTATCAAGCTGCCTAGAACAGAAAAATGACACCAAAGACCATTTTTTTAAATCAGCTTCCTTTGAAACTCCATATACCCTGGTTGAATCAACATTTTCACAGATAGTTTTAGCAATCGTAGTCTTTCCCATGCCAGCTGCACCAGTTAGCCAGTACACAGCAGGACTATTGGAGTTGCATAACCAAGATAATATGCCATTAATAACTTCAACACGAGTTCCTTCTGTGCACGACCTCCAAGATAGAGAATCAAAATCAATATGTGCAGTATGTGCTGCTGTTCTTGAAATCAGCAGAGTATCCAACTTCATGTTCTAAAGATACTGGAGAGTTATTTAATTATTATGCAAGTCATAATTACTGACCTTGAGAATCATGCTTGTATCATGTTCAATAACCAACATTAAAGCTAACTACAATGACAAGATTTCAGCCCAAATACAATCAAAAAATAACAGATAAGCAAATTCACCTTCAGATCATCAAGAGCAGTATTAATTTCTTTGTACACATCCACAAGTGTGCTGGCATCTGATGTGACCTGAAATCCACGTCTAAACAGGCTGTGTGACTGTAATTTGAGGATCATATTACAGCCGTGCTGCAATGTACTAAAAACAGCGTGAGTATCACCATATGCTGGTAAAAACTGGTGATCATACGTTGCACATCTAACAAGATATGTGGTGTCACACAGGGCAAGGTCTCCAGACAGACGCTCTGTTAGTTTCTTAACTGCAGGACACAAGTCATTTATACGCTTCAACACCACATCCATTTCCTTCCAGTTACTGTTGACCTGCTGTTTGGTAATTCAGTCAACCAGTTATATTATTTAGACATTTTTTGCACCTTCCCCAGGTCTATAAGTGCAACAAGACCACTAAGTACAGTCTTCAGAAAAGGATTCCAGTCTGAACACTCTTTTGCAATGATCAAAGCTTCTGTAAAGCCATCTGTAGCAACTTCTATTATAGCTACAAAAGTGGTTCCGTCAGTGACAAGAATCAATCAGCTTGATAATGTGGCTTACCCTTCATACTACTTGTAGTTTGTGTATCATTAAAGCCTCGATTGCACTGATCAGGATCTCCTGTCAATAAGAAAGATTTTTGGTGAGCTACTTGTAGAAAGCACAGATGCACAACGCTTGCCAGCATCATTTTCATCAGGTTGAACACTGGAATGATCTCGTCCTGATGGAAAAATCAAAAAAGAGCAGCATGATGTTGCGATGCGACTTACTCTCAGCAGTTTCAACTGGACGTGCACCAGGAGCCAGGCTACTTCCTGCAGATTTGCTCTTGCCAGAAGATTTGAACAATTTGAGGAATTGTTTATGAACAGCACGACATGATCTGACAGTGGGTTGAGCAGAGGCGCTGTCGGTGGCGCTCAACGTAGCTGGGTATTTACGGTCAGTAGAGGCTGGTTTGCTCTTTCTGAAGTGCATGGCAGGTGGTAGGTGGGAGTCAAAGTCGGCGAGTTTCTAGGTGTATAGATGATACATATTTGATACAAGGCCATCCCATGATTGTCAATCTGTCAACTTATTTGTAACGTAATTCGATATCGTATAGACTCTCAACTCACATCAGTCTCATTGACAACCGCTTGATTCGTGTATAAACATGGAATCGCTTAGTCGTAATCCAAGGCAACAGTAGTGAGCCGCAACGAGCTTGTGAGTTAGAAAGGAAGTGTACAAAGCGAAAATTTTATCAATACAGATGATTCAACGTCGACACGCCAGTTCACATAACAAATGAAAATCGATTGAAAGGAATCTATTGTCGTTCGGAACTAAAACACGGCTTGTTTTGACAGGTTCACGCATAAACCAATTTCCTACATTACCTAAATGTCGGTAGGTTGATGATTAGCAAACTGAACATGGTGCTACTTACACAAGGAGGCCCATGCTTCCCGAGCGACGATACGCGAGGCATTTCCTTGGGCTGTACCTTTTTGGTTTATGTCCCATGGGTGCCAACGCCCCCTTCCGTATATATATACTTACCAATGAATCTGGCTGTCTTTCTACCCTAAACTCTTTAGCTGTAGCCGAGTTAGCGACGTCATTCTTTCCGACGCATCTTTGAGACCCTGTAAACTTTATGACTATAACAAGCCTTCTCTTTGCCTCCAGTTTCTCCGGAGTTCACGCGAAATGGCATTTGAATGGCTTGACATCGCTCGCATTTATTGAGTTATCTGTAGTGCTTGTTCCTGAACATGAGGTCAGCTCATTAATTCTTATCCGTCGTCCGTGGAGCTTTGAAGCCTGAAAGTTTAATAATGCTGAGGCTTCAATACAACTTTTGCAACGTATTATGTGTAAGGTCTCGACAGTAATCTGCAATGCAGTACATCGATTAACTAATAACGAAAGTTATATTGCCAAGTAAGGAGATAATAGAATATAGTTACACACCTAATAACGAAATGAATAGAACTAAAGAATGTAACTAGGGAAAATGTGTTGGTATGTCTATTGGTCACGTGAATGAATGGTATTGTGGAAGTAAGTATCATGACATTATGAGCGTTCAAGCGTTTGAAACCACCTCACATTTGACAGGTTGTTCACATTCGTCTCTTCCGAGGCCATCTCCAATCTCGTCCCCTCTCTGGAAATTAATCACTTATCACGTCAGTCTCTTAACCATCCTTTTCTATCGTATGTAGGTAACTTCATGTCTCTTTTCTTGTGGCAGAAGAATCGATTCTGCTCTCTGACAGAGCCGCTCATACTCCCCACAAATTTGGTATCACGTTCAAAGAGCCATACCGAGACACTCAAGATCTTCAGACGCATGATTCTCGCCTCATCAACTGCCGTGACTTCAAGGTCGTGTGCAACACGTGATGCTCGGTGTTTTCCGAGCTCACTTTATGCAGACCCCGACGACCTCTCAGCTTGATTCCAAATGGCGGGTGCCAGCCGGTACCCTGGTCTGGTGTTGACGTCCTTCATCTAAGCACCCACCATACCGAGACCTCGAAGTGTCGGTCTATGCCACTATAGGAGGAACGCAAGACTTTTAGGAAGTCTAGTCATCCCAGTAGGCTCTATTCCAAGTGTGTTCGACTTCCATCTGCTACAATTCAATTTCAATTGGGACTGACTGCGTCAGACTCCCAAAACAAAAGCAACTAGGGAAAACAGGAAACTCAAGAATATTGTCAAAACACACTTCAGTTAGCATTGTCATCCCCGCTCATCGTCATCCCCGCTAGCATCTTCATCGTCTCTGCTTACCGTCTGCCTCCAAATACATCTCCGCAGATACCTCCCTGTTGACAAACATATGTCCACGCCGCCGACTCTGCTTCCCCTCCATCCACTTCTCTTACACCCCGCCACCCTCGCGCCCGTTTGCCACTGCCCGCGTCCCTGTGATATTCGTGTATTCGCCGACTGAGATATAAGTTCCTGAACTGGGTGCCGATGTTAATGTGATCACTTGCTATGCGAGACTGATGCTGGCAGAAGACGCAAAGAGATTTACATGCATGTGCTCTGAACTACTCTCGATCCCTGGGAGAAGATGCCCCTAGGATGAAGTGAAGAAATATTCCAAGTCACATGTGTCCCAAACCAGAAGTCTCATCTCAACTGGAGGAAGCGCTGACTAGTGTTCTCAAAGCCTTATTTCCTTCATTTCCGCATTCACGTCCACATGGGTGTATTGACATACGTGAGAGAAACGCCCGTGTATGTTATGGGGCAAAGCAGCTTCTCATCTACTGGTTTGCAACCGCTCTCTCTCACAGACAGCTCATGCCATTCAAAGTTGAATATGACGATGCGCTTGAAAGTGGAGCTATTTCATCTTGAGCAGGACCACCTCTGACCAGGGTAGAAAGCTCAGCGACAAGATGTAGTCTAATATTCGACGATCCGATGGTGCGTCAAGATCGTGCGATTTGACCTTGACTTATAGAAAGATTCAGTTTCACCGGTTATAAAATTGGAAGTGCTGTGAAACTTTACGACAGCGCTAGAGTCTAAGCAATAGGCATAGACACTGTACAGTCGCGAGCACACCCGATCATCTTCAGTGACGATTCAACCGATTCGAATTCAAAATCGTTTCCTCGCTGAAAAAGTTTTTTTTTCGCTCAAGAAGGTAACGTTTCGACAACGTTATCACTCAGACCAGAAATGCGTTTGCCCACATGATTACTATTATCTAGTATATCACAGCTTATTACGTTGATGCTGTGACCACTGCCACTCGCAATAGACTTGCACTGCCTTCTCTGTTGCCATATCACGCTCCTGCCAGAAGCCCAGTATACTGCTCATGCCTTAGAAATAGTCGAAGTAAAAAGTCGGAAGGCGCAAGATGTCGCGTGGTTTTATCTGATGATAGATGTTTCGAGAAGAAACGCAGCCCACATTGCTCCAGAGTTGCGATACTGTAACCTCTATTCTTGCAAGTTTTCACCGATGAAGTTTTTGCCTCTGGCTATATTTGTACGATTATCTCACACAAGAGCTGTAGTGACATGACTCACGGACACAGCCTCAACTGCTCACAATGCTTTCTCTCTTCGTGAGTTGTCTGATTGAGAGCGGGCTGTGCCATATTTTTGAAGGAGGTCCACTCTGATGCTTAAAACATAATTGAGTTCGGCAGAGCTACTAAGATTCTATCTTTCATCTCTACGTCTTTCTGGTGCACTTCACCCATCATCACGACACATTTAGTTGCCTTTCTCTATTATATTCCATTCTAGTGTGGCCCCAGAAGCACCCTTGTAGTCACTCCGCCCATGCCGACTCTTCGTCAGAGACGCAGGCTGCCAACCCCTTCTCACCGTCATGCTGCGCCCTCTGCGCCGTGGCCGTGGATCAATGTACACGACGGTGCATTTGTTCATCCTTCTTCATTGGTTTGCAACCTCATGTCTTACGTATCGGATTTTCTAGACATCGATGGAAATCAACTGGAGACTGTATCGTCTCCCGTTCCGGATCAATGTACCCACGAAAATTGCAAGTGTTGGGTCAATTATCCAAAGTCTCTTTTTCCCAACTGGACATCCTCCCAGGTGAAGAGAAGCAAGATTTCCGCTGCAATCGATAACCAGAACACCCTGTGTAAAATCTATCATGTGGATGTCAGCAATCAGGGAATATTTAAAAATCCTGGTGAAGTTGTAGCCGAGGAAGGTAAGGAGACGGAGTCATGGAGCAGAATGATTCGCGTAAGTGTATGTCACTGAGGCAGCCAGCTCTTGTTGCGTTGAGAGCCATAATTGATTAATTTATTCAGCCCCCCGAAGACCTACGACTAAAAGTACTTTTTTTGGAGAACCTTTCCGGTCCAATTCTTCAAATGCTGGGAGCAAGGTAGTACCCACTCAAAAACCTGTCTTTGAGAACCTGAATCAGTCCAACAAGGTACAACATTGAACCCTTTTTCTGGTCCTCCTCTCTCAATTGGATTCCATCGTGGTACCAAGAGAACTCTGTACCCGGCAAAGGAGATCGTATGTCCCACAAAAGAGGTGTATCATAATCTGATATTATTTGATCTAAAGATATAACCATCACGCTAACATTCCTCAAGTCTATGGAACCAACAATACAGCCAACGGAATCTTTTAGCTCAATCGCACTGACTGAGAACTCTTCCAGTAAGCGGTCTGCTGTAAAATGCGATTGCAACTAATACACAGCTCAGCTCAAATGATAGATACCCAAGCTCCTTTGCTGTTACAGGACAGTGCGTTATTCTACCATACAAGACTAATAGTATTTTCAGCTGACTTGTCGTACAGAACAGCTTGTCCTCGACTTGCTCTCTGTTCATCTCGTTCGAAATAAGGAGTACAGCACTCTCATATCTTATCATCCGAATATGCCGCATCACCCTGTGACTAAAGCCAGGTACTTGCGTGATCGGATTCAATATGCAGGCCAAAGTGTGTATTGGCAGATGATTTTCCAAAAGTCATCCGATCCCACGTTTGTTCTTCTGACTTTTGTTTGGCACACTGTATATGCATGGGATGAGGCTCTGGAGCATCTGTATGGACACATCTGCTGGCTGGTTTGTCCTCCTCTTTAGCAAGTTTGTTTGTAATGCTGAGCACATACTAGGAAACCCAGGTGATTTCTACGAATGACATGCTTCTAACACGTCAACTTCATCTTATTCGTGCCCATCATCTCCATTATTCCTCGCTACTAGAAAATTTACAAAAAACCGTTAAATTCATAAAGAAGACACTTAACCCAGCAATATATTCAGTCTCTAAAGTCTCCGAGGGTGAACGGGACTACAGTGAAACGCTGCTGGCTAGAGAATGCGATAAACTCATGGAAGAAATCAACCGATTAGAGAAAGAATGTAAAATGCAGGACCGGCGACTGAAAAATGTAATGAATCTTGTAGGTATCTTACTACTGTTCAATCTCTCAACTGCCTTTTTAAATAATATCAGGCATTCAGCTCCGTCAACATTGAGATGGCAAAAGCTGCTGTCAAAGACAGTGCAGGTAAATTAATTGTCTACCATTATTGATTCTAGCTATTCTAATTGATCATTGTAATGCCCTTCAGCTGTAAGAAAAGAAATTTTATACACTTCTTAGTACTAAATTTTCCAACAGATGAAGGCAATTGCTTATCTCACAATGATTTTTCTTCCAGCATCATTTGTAGCTGTGAGTATTTCAAGTTTCTCTCATGGCATAGTTTATATCTGATTATTCATTGTATCAGGCAGTTTTTGGTATGAATATCCAGAATTTTGAGCCTAAAACCTTGGGAACACTGGCTCAATACTTAGGAGTTGCCATTCCACTCACTGTTCTAACAATTTGGGTTGTTGTTGCAGTTATAAGCAAGCATATATATCCTGGTGCCAGTCTTTTTGCTCGATTTGCATGGCCTGTCAAGCTCAGTCTTGCTTCTCTTGAGAACAAGACAGACAAAAGGCCTAACAAGGAGAATATACTACCTCTTACATCTCAGGATATGTGTTGCTCTTGACTCAAAACATTATAAATATAAATTTAAATAAAAATCCTGTAAATATATATTTGTAACAGAACTTGATTGATTGTTGGTATAAAGACCATATCATGTCTGGAGAGGGGCACCACCTGCTAAAATTGATTTGTTTGTAGTTCTTGTCACACACACATTTAACATAAGTACCAAGGTGAGTGAACAGTTACAGTTTAAGATTGATCTCCAGGGATTGTTTAAAAAAATGTTAGAAATTATGCAGATAACATGGACAAACATGGTTCAGACAAGAGGATGATGAGGTTGCCCATGGTTAATTTGGGCAAAAACCAACTCCCCTTCACTCATTACATTTGCACATGCAACCCTGGCCAGTGGCCACCCCTTTTTTCTTGACTTCATTGTTTCATTGCATATATTAGAACCAACCTTGTGAAACCTTTGTCCTCTTACACTGTGCTCACAGATAAAATCCTTTTCTATCCATGCATACAGTTGTCTTGCAGCACCTGTCACATAGGTACTCATTGTGTCATGCATTTTTAACTCTAATCTAATCAATTAGCACATGCTTGATTGTGCATGCCCTCACAGACTCTTGAAGCCCCAGACAGATGATTGGTTAGAGCTTTTTCTAGCACCTCTAAGACACTACCATGATTTCAGCTAACATATTTATCTTGGAGGAACTCAGCACTCTTTGTGAATCTTAGTTAGAACTTTGATCTCTGATGCAGCAAGTTCTGAAATCATGTTCTAGAAGAAAATCAACTCATCAAGCTTTTTTTCCACTGATACCAATCTGACCTGCTACTCAAATGAGATGACAAGATTATTTTGCAGCATCAAGACAAACTGTTGACACTAGTAGTGCTAACAGATGAACAATCAGCTAGGTCAGACAATTTAGAAGCCAAAGTAAGCCCTGGACAGGATGGCTAAAGAATGCCAGAAAACTTGCAGTTTATAGTGCCTAGAAGGCCAGCACCAGCAGCAATGTTGCCTATAGTGGCTAAACAGGGAAAAGTGACCACAGAGGTGCAGTATAGAGTGCAAAGTAAATGGCCTTGATTAGTTTTTAGCAATAAGGATGGCAGCTAAAATGCTATACAAAGAGGTCAATCCTTGCTCTTCAAAGCAGGGGACCCTAGAACTATGGAAGTGTTCTGAGCAGTGAATTTAAGATAGAGTAGGGACTTACCATGGCAACAGATACTAAAATCAATACTGTCAGTATGACAGACCAATATATAAGTCAATAAGGAGTACTCAACTTAAGGCAGGGAAATACTCAATGCACAAGAGCTGAGTACACCTTCTATGAGAAAGAGGATGGGCAAAGTAAAGCCAAGTTAAAAGTCCAGGCTGCTTTAGTTTGAAAAAAGTATTCCAACATTGTCAAAGAGTCTACATGCCTGAGGTTGAAGCTGTATGTGCAAAAGAATTTTCAATTACTGGAAATAAGGGGTGAATCAATCTCCAAGATAGAAACCAACAAATACATAACTTCATATATTAAAATCTTGGAGCAGAAAGCTTGAAGTTACTTCAACCTCAAGGCTTGGCAGAAAATAGCTGCCTCAATGTTAAATACTGCTAATTTTATCCTGACAGTATTTAATGTACAAGTGCAATTACTGCACATTGAGGAGCACTAAGCATGTCCACAGTAGAAACAGTGATGACAGCTTTAGAAACAAATGTGCCAGAGTGCTAGATAGAAAAAATTCAATTGCCTCAAATTAAGGCTGAAAGGATTGAGAAATCAGTTGTGCTGCAATGGGTACTACTCACAGACACATTTCAAGATTGGGTAGTGTTTTAGAGGATATGCATGGACAAGGATACTTGTGCATTAAAAACCAGAGAGCTGTATTTGATTGGCTCCAGCCCATTGATAAAATGAGGCAAGCTCTTGTTGAACACTTGCAGAATAAAAGACTAAAAAGTATCCAAGGTGCTGTTTCTAAAGAGCAGTACTGAGGAAATTAATTAGCTACTATCCAATGCAAGTGGAATCCAAAAGTGGGAAATAGGCTAACATAATGCTTATAAGGCTGAGAAGAGAGATGAGTCTCTGCACAGGCCATTCTAGAAGGAAGCTACTCTAGTATCTAGAATTGCACAAGCATTTTTGACATTCATGCTATTAGAAGGGCAAAATAAAACCCCTGGTTTAAACAAGGCTACAATTACATCATGCATTACAAATTAGTAAATATTATTGACAATTTGGTGGGCATAGCATTGCACCTACCTGAGGAAATTGATCCACAGAAGGCAGATCCAAAACCTATTCAATTATACAAAGATGGATTGAGGTTCAGTGACTTCAAAAACTGGACCATGGACATATGCTACTATTTGGCAGTATGCCTATATATATAGTGGAGATCATATAAATTGAAAAAGGATATTTGTTCTTCCTGAAGTCTTGGATAGAGCAGCTAAACATGTGTTCATGCACTATGTTCTTCATTTTAATCAATTCAGACACCACTAGATGTTCAAGAATATGATCCTTGAACTATATAACCAATTTGTGAGTGCATCTACAATGCAAGATGCTTGCAAAGCTTCTTATTCTGAGGTGTACACCAAATTGCTTTTAGTGTACAAGAATTTTTCAATATATTGATAGACCACATGCAGAATATAGCAATCTATTCCAATGCATGGACTGTTTGTGAGACTTTCTTGAAGGAAATTCTGGCTGACATGCATAGAGTATTAATTAATCATCAATTGAGGATGATGATGGGTCATCACCTGAGATTAACAAGTCAAGGAATTTGTAGTGCATGCCAAACAGTTGTTGATGATGGCACATTACTTTGAACAACACAACTTCAGATCTAAGAGTGCAGTGCAAACTGCAGAAATGAAGACTTCCAGAATGCTAGGGACATTCCTTGTTAGAAAATTGTATATAGAGAACCAAGATTTGTTATATGCCAAATGAGGGCCCAAAGAGCTTGAGTTAAGCCTAATAGGTTTAGACCAATAGTAGAAGACTAGGGAGAGGAAGTTATCAGTTGACTTCTTGTGCAGAAGGCAGATTAGTAGGATAATTAGCATAAGGTGCAAGGACCATTGGGACATAACATATTTTTACATGCAGCAAGAACCATTTTGCAAACTATTGCTCAACTCAGAGACTGGCATAACAAAAGTCAAGGCCTTAATATAAGCAGTACATAGAGAGAAAGGAGATGTAACCAGCAATATAGAATCAGAAAATAAGTTTGAAGATGATGTAAAAATTGCTTCATTTAATGGAAGCAACTAGCACACTAAGGAAGTTGAAGAAGAAGAAGGTCACTATAGATAATAAAGAGTATGTTGAAGTGGATATTTATAACAATGAGTACTATGCTAGTTCAAGTGAGTCAGAATTCTTAATGGCTATAAAAACCAAAATGGCTGAGACATCAGTGACATTTATAGACTATCTTAATGAGGAGAATAGTATGCAACTGAGAGCAGGGTGTATAAAGTGCACCCAAAAATCAAGCATGAGGATAAGGAATGTCTTGCAATATATGTTAGAAAAAGGCCTGGACCCTTTGAGACTCAAGTAGTACTACAATGAGAATAATGCCACAATTCTGCCAAGTTCATGACTTTGCAGTGCAGCAGCTAGAAGAAGCAATAACCTTGCAGTTGAGCACAGGTAGTAGTTGAGCAGTAGTCTAGTTTGGAGCATTTGTAGACATTGGTATATGGGAGGCAGCCAGCAAAGAATATGTAGACCTAGTAGATTTTAATTGTTATAATATGATTATAGAAACAATGTATATGCAGAAGCATTGAGTGATGCTTGATTTCAAGGCTAATGTAGTGATTGTGGATAAGAGTAATCATTTCTGCAGTGTATCAGATGTTGGACAACACCAATGGTTGCCTTTAACTTTAATGCTATAAAGCAATAAAACAAAAGTGTATGCTCTAGAAGAAGTGACTCCATAATAGACAAAGAAGACCAACAGTGGAAAATGCTGTGGAAGACATATCAGCTCAGATGAGTTTGCTGGAGGATTGTCCAGCATTGCTTTTGTTTGAAATTGTTTAAAAAAGAGTTTGTAGAACTCTTGATGGAGAAAAGTTGAGTAAGAACCCAATCAAAGGTAATATCTCTGTTCCAAAAGTAGAGAAGAAATGTGAGTACCTCTGTTCAAAAAATAGAGGCAAGGAAGAATAAGATGCCAAAAAAGGTAATAGTTAACAGTATGAAATGCTAGCTGACATTTTCTAAGGTGAAAATAGAAGACTTGATTACAGATGACCTTGCAGAAGTAGAGTATGGCAAGTAGTAAATTTGACTAATTGCTATGGAATTAACTGCTGTCACCACCAACTTTTAAATAGGCATTTAACCTACAGATACCTCTGGAATAGAACAAGCTGATTGCCTCAATGCAAGCTTGAAATAGACTTCTGTGGTTAAGCTGCTCTGGAGTATACTACCAGACAGAAAATGAGAAAATAGTGTAAGCTAAAGAAGTATAGTATGAAGAAAATTGGCTTGTATTCTAAATGAAGCACCAACAGTTCACCTGAATATAATATACAATACATAAGCATAAGCACGCTAGAAAAAACATATTGTCCCAAGTTAAAGACCATGGAAGACAAAGTCCTCCATGTATTTCTAAGAAGTTGAAGGGCAAGAACAAACAAACATGTATGACTGAGCAAGATATACTACTACTGAAGCAGCTGTAGCAGGAGTTTGCTGATATATTCAATAGTACCAAAGAAGGAACTATCCCTTTGGTAAGAGGTTAATCATTAAATTAACCTCATTGATAATAGCAAGCAGTACAAATACCATTTGCTGAGGTGTCCTATGGCTCTACAGCAGCAGCTGAGAGGCAAAACAAATTGGTATCTAAGAGCAATGTAGTGAGAAGTAAGACCTGCATCATAGGCTATGCTACTGTTATGTATCTTAAAAAAAATGATGGAATACTCTATATGGTGTTAGATGCTCAACAGCCCAACAATACCACTTTCTGACTAGGAAGTGATTAGAAAAGATGTCACATGCACCAAAGTCAGATCAAAGATTGACCTGACCAATGCATATAAACAGGTGCACATGTGGCAATCTGATAATGGGAAGACTGTGTTTTTCTCAATGACTGGCATGTATATCAGTAATATAATGCAAATTAGGGACTGCAATGCACTAGGGACATTTTAGAGATTAATAACATCCATCTTTAGAGATGTTATTGGGTGGTTTATGCATGTGTATTTGTATGATATATTCATTTCTTCCAATACCATTGAAGAATACAAGGAGCATTTGTGGGTAGTATTTGAATGCTTGTGCTCAAACTTGCTATACCTCAAGTAGAAAAAATTCAAGTTTTATGCTGATTAAGTAGATTGTCTAAAGCATGTCATTGACAGCCAAGGCATTTACCTCAATTAGAACAAGCTTGACTGCATATGGAAATGGCAAGTTCCTCAAAATTAAAATGATGTTCAATGTTTTGTAGGCTTAGTGAACTACATTGGGACATTTTTGCCTGATGTAAAAACCTACATAGGGCCACTAATGGCAATCATGCAAAATAGAGCACAGTCCATAAATCTTTAAAAAAACAACCTATTTAGTTCATTTGCAATGCTTTAAAGTTGAAGATGGGAGTAGGAGCCATATATGACCAAGAAGCATAGCAAACATGTAGGCCTGCAGGCTTCATATCAAAGAAATTTACCAATGCACAGCAGAACTATGCTATGCATGAGCTTGAGATGTTAGCAATACTTAAGGCACTTCTTAAGTGGGAAAACAAGCTAATGGGTTATGATATACATATTATAACTAATCAGAAATGGAATGAAACTAAACCAATGCCCTAGATGTCCTGGATGGCTCAATTTGCTGGAGGCAATAAGGAGGACATCATTTTTTCTCCATAGCTGGCTTTAACTTGAAAAACTTGACAACACCATGAATCTCAACAAATGTGTTCAGTATGTGCTGTACAATAGCTAACTGGGCATGCCAAACTGCACCATTGGCATAGCAATTGATGTAGCCTCCCAAGTGCACTGGCACACCATCTTTGGGCATATACTCATATGAGGATTATTTCTTCAAGGATGAGCCTGCTCCATCTTTGCTCAATGCATGGCTATTGTGCTGGCCAAGCCTGGGTTGTACAAGGAGACAGTGCAAGGATATAATATTATGCATCCTAAGACACCATTTGTACTGACATCCTGGATGAGTTTCTTGTTCAGTATTCCAAGCTCTCTGGATAAAGCAATTACAAACATGACATGGGATGATGCATTGCAAGTGTTATTGCATAACTGTATTCCTATTGAGTGGGTTGACCATGCATATACATATAGTATAGTGTTCCTCCTTGCACACCAATTCTTCAGACCTACTCTATTCTTCAAACATTATATTGCTGTTGACAATGAGTAATACCAATACAGCAATATGCCTCCAGCTATCCCAGAATGGAATGGATGGTGTACCACAACAATCAAAAATGTATACCACCTTTGTCCTTTGATTGCTTAGGAAAAGGAGCAACAAAGGTTCTATATGAACCAAGAGTTACAGTACTACATTGGTATAGACCCAAACATGTGCCACTTGTGGAAGAGGAAGGCTAGGCATAGACTGAACCCCCTAGCATTGTAACAGTGCACAAGCCTTCTTCTCATACTCTACTCAGGACTCCAAACCTTCAGCATGACACCCTAAACCTCTATATGACCACGTCAATAAGCCAATGACTTCTTTGAAACCATCTCTGTCAGGACAGTGTACCGTTACCTTGCCCATATTGCCAGAAATTTCATAATTGCACTCTATATGTCACTACACCATCTTACATATAACATATCAGACCTTTCAAGGTTCTATTCATTCTATTTTCTTTTCTTATTATTTTACATCACATAAATTAATTAATTTACCTACATGCTATCTTGTTTACCTGTGTTCAAAGGTAGACATTTTCTACTTTACACTACATACATAAATCTACCAATTTGGCTAATTCTGTCTTGTGTGAGTCCTAAGTGTTGAAAATTCTTACACATACATATGCTCTATGGAACTCCCATTTAAAGCTTAAATTACACATTTCGGAAGCTCAAGAACAAAAACAAAAATCAAAGTCGGAAGGATGATGGAAATATACTGTTTTGTCTCATTTCATCTTTGAATTGTCAGGAAAATACAAGTCCAATATTTCTCAAAAGAGAGAGACATGTATTAGGACATTACATACATCAAACTACCATAGTTTAAACATAGAATATGCATGGGAGTGGAGGATGCAAGGTTGAAATGATGAAGGGATTTGCGTGACAAAATTTAAAGCTAAGCTCGGCATTTCCGTTGCGGAATCTGAAATTTTGGCAGGGTCACAGACCTGTCACGTTTCATTTCACGACTCTCTCCTCGGGACGTTCGTGGCATCCCTCCCCAATTGTGAAAAAATACAAAAATTGTAAGAACTGTAGATTGGATAATAGAGACCTTGATTCCAGAATTTATAAGGGATTTGAGCAGTATTTGTGAAAGCCGAAGTCATTCGAAATCTCGTTTCACATCTAGTCCATCGACAGTACTAATTGGCTGAAGCCGCTTCGCACGGATCCTCGATGACAAACTGAAACTCGCTACTTATGTCTGGGCTGCGCATTCACACATTCAACAGCCACCATAAGAACATCATAGTCATTTAGAGGCTCAATGATGCCCTTCTCTCAAGGTTCGAACGACATCTCTTCAGTTGTCAACGGAATGTTCTTTGGTAAGACTTGCGTGGATCTCAAATATATATATATATTCATTCTCATGCTATATATGCCTAGGATATACCGTTGCTACGCTGTAATCACATTCCGTTGTCATGATACACGTTACATAGTGAAGTTCATCCTTCCCTAGGCTTTTGGGCATGACCGTCAACCAGGGATGGAGCTATTTCCATAGCAATCATGACAAATGGTCTTTGCGTGCTTTTGTGAGTTATCTTCTTCTTATCCATCTCTTCTAAAGTCTTAGCGTGCTCTTGTTGATGCCAGGTTGCATTGCTAATGTACCTGAGTTTTACGCACTTGATTCAATTGCGAGTCTCTGACATTGCACACACTTGAAGTTTACTGGACATTGCGGATACCTGCTGTAGTACTGAAATCCTTCATCATTACCTGGTAAAGCAACAGTCTACGCTTCCTCCTGTTGGTGACTCATACTTCCTGTACCTGATCAGATATCTCACTTTGGTGATTACGAAGTTCTACAACAACCTTCCATGTCCGGAATTTCTACCTGGTATTATCCAAAATGCTGATGTGACTAGTTTTATCGCTGTAGAGTTCGCAATCACTGCCTTAACCTTCTTTCTGTATGTTTACGATGAAACATTCTCGAAAGCATCCTCTCATCTTGAGCAGTGTTCATGTGTACTATGCAAGGAGTCTTTATCTAGGTCTGTGTCTGACCCAGTGTTGATACAAGCGACTCATCGAGAATGCAGTCTCTCAGAGTCCCTGGGCTCCTGGTATTATTGTACGTGAATTGTGTCTTGTCATCCAGACAAATTGCCCCATTGTGAAAAGTCAGGCCATCCTGAGCACTGCGATGATCGGTGAGTACTTGTAAAGATTACCTAGTTTTAAATCCTCACGAAAGTATTAATTTCATATACTTTGATATAGTTATGATATGTAAGCCATACTTTTTTGCTCATGATGTTTCTATGTTCTCAGCGTCCTCAAAGATCCACTTGATACCGTTTCAAAACACCAAACTTTGGACTTTCGTAATTACAATGAGATGGCAAATGTTTTCCTTCTATGTTCTTCTCCGGGCTCGCTAAGCTTGACGCTTAGATTTCTTTAACAATATTCCACTCACTCGCAATTTTGGTCGATATTTTAATCACTCTGAGTCTAACAATCACATTTCGTAAAATCGAAAAATCGTTTGCAACGTCATTATATTATTTCCTGATTCCCACTAGTACAATTGATCTCTGACTTTGAACAGTTCTCATTCACTTCTTCACCGTCTTATTGTTTATACGACCTCTCGTGGAATTCTAGTCACAGCCGCACAAATTGCGCATATAACAATGTACCTTGTAAATCCAACAAACCTATTCTTTTGGTGGGTTCATCCCCTCTTCTCCGTTGTTTCTATTTTTCTGATTTTTTTCTTTTTGGTTTTCAGGTTGTCAATTCATCTTACTCTCAGTAAGCTATACGTTATCTCAATATGTGTGTCTGCTCCTTTTTCTCGTTTGCTGTCCTTCTGAAACTGTTCCCTCCCAGTGGTGACGTAAGGACCGGGACATATATGTATTTTGAAGAACTAATTGAATTTTGAATAGGCTCAACCATCGGGAATTGTTACGAAACAGAGATGTATCGATCATTGATGTATTGGAGTTCAACGCCAGATCTGGTGCCACTGACGCTGAAGATGCACTTGAAGCTAACGCTTACATGAGGTACGAGAGAGTCGGTTCTACTATCAGTTTCATTTTGCATCTACAGTGTCTCAATAGGGAAAACTTTCATGGACCATGATTGCTCCGTCGTGTTTCTGCGAGATCCTGCCTGATCTTATAAACGCATAAGTACAACTTATGCCATCACCTCTCTACCGCGATACGTACGCATGATTCCTATGATCATCACTTTCCTATTCATGTCACTGTTGGCCCCCAATTAGACTACGATTGCTTTCGTCCTTCAATCCTCTTTCTTCCCAAGCTTTCAATAGCGAGTCCTATTCCAATGGCCCCCAAATTTTTTAACGCAGGAGTCGCAGTCCTTGAGCATGCCGCTTGGGATGTCCATAAACTCATCATCGAACATTCGAAGCAATCGTTTTGATACCATCATGAGAGAACCCCTGAGAGTTGAATACATCAAGTGAACACGTTGAACAACTAACTGACAAACGTTGAACAGCCCTAATCACCAAGCATCTATCCAAAGACCAATGAGGATAAATCGAAAGAACGTGATATTCCAAAGTCGGTACTGCATCAACCCATCGTGATGGAATGAGACTCCGACTAGTTTCATACATAGTGCGTTGTGGATATCCGATCGTGGCTTTCTATTCCATACCGTCGATTTATATGTCGAGTACTGATCCAACTGTAGCAATATATATATATATATACGAAGCTCCGCGCCTGATACGGATTTACAATCCATGAAGACCCGCGAGACAAAGAACTTGGATAGCGCGGACTCGCAGACTCGTAAACGAGTCAGGCTGCTGTCCCGGTGCGAGCGGAAGACCGTTGAAACCTAAAACCTAAAAGTAAAAGAAGGAGTCTGTCAAGGGTGAAGGGGAAGTCGAAGAGGTATGTATGTATATGCCTATTTCCCTCAGCCGCGTGCCAGCGAGCCTGAGTTATGATGAGATGAGATGAGATGAGATAAGCGGACGAGACGGCGCCTACGTACCTATGTAAACGCCAACGTCAACTCAACTAGTCCTCATCTGACAGATAATGACTATCGACTGACTGACTGACTGACTGACTGACTATATACTAAGCATCCGTGAGGGCAGGCAGACAGACAGACAGACAGACAGGAGTTCGGCGGAGACACCATCCTCCTCCCTCCTGCCCGGCTGCTATGCGATCTCAACGGTCGATAGATTCTCGATTATTAGATTAGAGAGTCAAGCTTCAAGCTTTAAGCTTCAACTTCTTCTTCAAGGTAAAGTCCAACGCCAAAGCCGGCGGCGGGCGGCGGCGGGCGCTGAAGTGGCGTAGATTGTAAGTAAGTAAGTACTTACCCATGTCGCATGATTCCATATTAGCGCACGACTCCGTACTACATACATAGTAGCCAGTGATCGAAATTAATCGAATTTGATCTTTCATTTCATTTCATTTCATTCCTTTGAATTGAGGAATTGCGGAATTGAGACGAGAGGTCTCCGAGTCGGGTGTGGGGGTATACTATAGCACCAGGGATGTTTTATACTTAACTTATACGAGGTTGCGTCGTCCTCCGTACGCGTGTCCCCCCCCCCATTTTTTTGTTTTGTTTTGTTTGAAAGCCTTGGTCCGTCAGCAAGCAAGTCTGTCCCTGGCATGTGGGGACTCTGGATCTAATTCAATTCGGGCTGGAATATAAGAAGAGGAAGGAAAAGAAGGGAAAAGAAGAAGAAGGTGTACACGGGTAAGTTTAAGTGTGCCGCAGAAGACTCGGGGGACCATGGTGTGACTCGGACTCGGTCTACTCTCGTACTTCTTGAGTCTCTTTTGATAGATGGATGGATGGATGGATGGATGGATAGATGGATGGATAGACAGATACGTAGACAGAGTCCGATAGACGGATAAACGGATGGATATGGATATGGATAGACACTGTCGATCTACGGTGGGGTTGACAAGCAAGAAATCCGAACAGTAAATAGATAGACTACAATACTTAAACCCCATAAACCCCGCGTAAGTCGCGGTACGCGGGTTGAACAAAGAAAGAAAGAATTTCCTCCAAGTCGTGAAAAACTTTGTGCAATCCCAAATCCTTCATACATACAAGGCTCAACCAAGTAAGTCCACGAAGGAGGATCCGACCCGGCGGCTTGTGACTTGTGGCTCGCGGCTCGCCACATGTATGGCGTACAGGTAAACTCGAAACCAAAGCCTCAGGGAAGCCAGAGCCAAAACCAAAGCAGCACCCAAATTCAACTAAAACCGAAGGCCGAGTCGAGATAACGCGAAGTCGTCGAAGACGAGCGGAGCGCGGAGTGCGGAATGCGGTCGTACCGGGGTCGGTCAAAGTCCAAAGCCTGAGGCCTGAAGCCCGAAGCCCGAAGGGAAGCAAGCCAAAACCAAAGCTTGTTGCATAGTTAGTTTGAAGCACCCAAGCTCGGTGCGCGGTCGTACCCGTACCCGCCTGCAACACCGGTTCTTAGTTGTGGATCAGGAGGGAGCGTGTAGGTTGTAGTGTGCGGCGGTAGAGTGGGTGGTGATAAGAGGGCAGTGCGGGGCTGTGCGTATGTGGCCGAGGTACTACGGAGCACCTGCCAAATACCATACCAGGGCTTCTGGTGCGAGTGCTAGTGCGTGAAGCGTGAGCGTGTGCTGCTTGCTAGTGTGTGTGCTGCTCCTGCTCCGTTGATTCTAGCTAGGTGGTTGGTTCTGGACGGTGTGTGTTACTATGTAGCCGCTGATGTCGGGGTCGTTACGTCGGGGTGACTACGTACGTACGTGCTTTTATGTATCTTTGTGTGTGTGTGCTATACAGGGAGAACCAAGAACCGAGGATACGCAGATATTTGTACTTGCGTGGGTTATGCCGGTGAAGAGTTGACGAGGTTGACGTCGCGCGCACGCGCGCGTGGGTACGTCGATCCGTGGAGCTGGAAATTTGATTTTTATTATTTACGTACGTGCATGCTCGAGGTCGACGTGTTGATGGTTGATGTTGATATCGGTGTTGACGTGTACATGTATGGGGTATGCCCGCTGCAAGACGTTTATTGTATTGAGAGACACCCCGGCGATCAGATTTTCAGAGAGGGGATATCATATGATCGTGATTGTGATCAGCGGAGAGGCGGAGGCGGAAGGAGGGAGAGAATTGAAAGTGACGTGACGTGACGGTGACGAGGAATTCGGGATTCTTCGGCGCATGCCCTTGGGAGTTTTTTTCATTTGTTTTTGGTATGTATTTATTTGTGAGAATTACATTATGCTTCTGATCGGCTACAGCTAGTCAGTACTCTAAAAGTTTTGTATGTGAGAGTGAGTTGTTGGAAGAGGTATCCGTGATTGAATTCGAGAGTCCTTGTTGAATTAATTTTGTTGATCCAGTAGGACGGGCTCGGTGCCGGCTACCAAGGGACGACGTCAGGGACGAAGCGTCGAGGGTGTTGTTGCTTGGACCCACGAACGACTGTGGCTGGAGGGACATTGAGCGGGGTGTGCGGGCCATGTTTGGGATGGGAGAACCCGAGAGGCGGTACATGTTTTGATTGTTTATTTTTGATTGGACCCTAAATAATTACAAGGACACACGAGGGGACAACGAAGAGGGGCCTCGTGGAAAAGGCGCGCGGGGAAATTATTAGAAAGCCAACAAGGAACCGGGGCACGCGGACACACGATGGGATCTTCTGGATCGGATTCAAGCCCACGCCTCTATTATAATTATACCTCGTCCTTCACTTGCTGCTCCCCCCTGCTTGTACCCATGTCCGTCCACACCCCGACCCAGCCCATCCCCCACGAAAGCAGGTCTGCCCAGCTTCTGCGCACCGCCCTCCTGCGCGACGACGCTGCGTCATCGTCCTCATCCTCGTCGTCATCCTCGAGTCATCGACGCCGCCACTCGCACGACGAGGAGCTCGTGCGCGGCTCGTTTCTCTTCCGCTCGCCCATGGCTGCGTCCCAACGCACGCACTCGCCGCCTCCCGGCTGCACGCCCGCCCGCAAGCGCCAATCGCTGCCTGCGCCCATGACTCCACCTGAACTTGCCCTCCGCCAGCGCCTCGAGCGAGTCCTCAGCGCAAACCCACGTGACACCTCTCCACCGCCATCCACACCGCGCCGCCCACCGCACCTCGTCCTCGACGACCACCCCAAGTCCAAGCCAATGCCCACGCCACCGCCCACGCCGCCCCACGCACTCGGCTACCGCAGTCCCACGCCCATGCGTCCCCGCAGCACACGCCGCACGTCCACGTGCACACCCACCCTCACAACCTCCCCATCCCCCCCGCCCTCGCGCTCCCCTTCCTCGTCCCTGCGCTCCACCTCGGACGAGTCCATCCCAGAACTCACCCTCCCCCCGCTCCTCCCTACCTCGCCCTCCTCCGCACCCCCACACCACCACCACCACCCTCGCTTCAACGCCCGCAAGGCCTCCGAGTCCCTCCGCCACGCATCCGGATACGTCTCCTTTGCCTCTGTCGAGGGGCTCGGCGGGCCCCCCGGCACTCCTGTCGCCGAGGACGCGGACTTGGACAGCGAGGGCGAGGCCGAAGCGCAGAGTGGGGTGTTTGGACTTGGTCTCGCGGGCAGGGGCCGTGCATGGATGGGCTGGGTGTTTGCCGCTGTTGGACAGAGTCCGAGTGCGCATGCGTAGGTTATTCGTTTCTTTTTCCTGGGGATCTCTCTTTTCGAATCTTTCGTCCTGGCCGACTTTGAACCTTTCTTCTGGTTTTATGGATCTCGTCTTTTTTTTGCATCCTACGACTCCCTACCTACCTACCTACCTATCCTATCCCGCGCTATCAGGATATATATATATAAAGTACAATCCCTTTCATACATATTACTCGTACTCACTCCTACTACACATACATATAAAGTAGAACCCTCCCTCTCTTTCACCTCTCTCTCTTCCCCCCCTTTTTTCCTTTTAGTGTGTACAACTAGTAAACCAAACCACAGTACCAAAAACTATTACAAATGAATAAACAAAAGACAAATATCAAATTGAACACACATGTTACTGAAATAATTTGGTTCTTGACATGGCCGAGGCCTCAGTCAGGCCCGGAGTGAGAAAAGTTCTCGACCTTAGGCCACGCCACTGACTAAGTACTTTGAACTGACCATTGCCACGGGCCTACTAAGTAAACCTTCGACCCATCATCACATCATAATCTATATCACATCCAGGGGTAAAGTGGAGCAAGTATGTATGTAAGTAATACACAAGTAAATTTGGTTACCCGTTATGACACACTCCACCGGGCGTCGCCGCGTATCGTATTGCCTCCGTGTGTGTTGGGACTTGTGTATGTGTGTATGTATTGTATGTATTGTATGTAACCCCCGTCGGCGGTCGCTCACGCAAACATGCCTGTCAAAGAGACTCCTCCGAGTAGTACATTAGTACTACTTACTTGATCCATTCCAGTCCAGTACAGTACAGCGTCCGAACCCACCATCTAAAACTTACAGTCCAACCAGACCAGAAAGCTTACCTGAAAACCTGAAACGCCATTGAAACTAAGTACGAAAGGTTCACTCGCGTCTTGAAACGGCGGAAAGCGAAACGCGGGACCCCCCCGTGTGCCCAGAGCTCGGACCGAAGTAGTCAGTCGACTTCGAACGTTCGGAAGTTCTCGGAAGACCTGGGTGGGGAACATGATTCCAAGTATGTACAGTACAGTATGTGATGTGATGTGATGTGATCGTACTTGATCGGCGGTGTGCGGTGTGCGGTTTGCGTACTTATATGCATGAGTCGACTCGGTGTTGGCAATGTGTGAGCTATCGTGCCAGTGGAAATTTGTCTGAAGAAAACTTGAGGAAAACGGACAAGAAGGTCTGATGGGGTCTTCTGTTTGATACGCTGGGTTTTTGTATTGTACGGTAAGTATCAGATGTCGAGCGCGTCGTAGCATGGGATAACGTATGAAGGAAAGGTAGAATAAGCAGACGGAAGGTTGGCACGTGATCGCGGCCATAAATACCGCACACATCTTCAAGTTCTCACTTTTTTTTGCCTTGGGTTGTTTCCCGCGGCCGCTTTTTAGTCAATTCTAGGCTGTCAGTGTCTGTTCACCAACACTTCCTGCCCACCCACCCTGCACCGCTTCCTGCAGCCCGAAACCCCGCATCGCGTGCCTTGCAAGCATGGCGGCTTCTCCTCCGAGTCGGACCCGTCGTACAGCTTCTTTCTCTTCCTTTCTTTTTTTAAAAAAGAGGGAAGACAAGACGTTACGCATTGACATCTCTCCCCTCGCTGACCTCCGACGTCGCCCGCCCAGCCGCGGCTGCCGCTTTAAAATCAATCTGTTTCATGGTCGAGCTGCCGCTGCTGCTGCTGCTGCTATTGCTGCAGTGCACTCCCGAGCTCTCCCGAGCTCGCCGGTCTGCTTGGGGTCCTCTACCCCCTCTCCTCCTGTTTCCTTGTAAGTTACTCTCAATCATCACTATGGGGGATGGGAACCCCCAGATACATACGGCATGGCATCATCCCTATTCCCTTCATATCAACCTTTTAGATGCGGTTTGTAGGCTGGTGTCCATCTACTTATGTATCCCTTGCGCGATCTAGCTTCCACATGGTTGCATCGGTCGGCAATACGGAACGTTCTGTCCTGTTCTGTCCTGTCATACTCACGGCGCACGCGGAGCTGGAAGCCACTTCACACTTGCTTGTCTCGCGCAGTGACAGTTTTTGACTTGCCTTGAGCCCTTGTCAGTCTCATTCTTCATCCATCTGATCGTATGAAGTACATACATATGTGAACGAACCCTCACGTATCTGGTAACGTCATTATCAACTCCCTTCCTTCACGCTCTGTGCCATGGATCCAGAAGAGGCCTATATCGATTCAGACGCGCATGTGATGCGGTCTTCTGTCGATCATGAACCCCCCTCCTCCCCGGGTCATCCATGAGCCGTGCGAAGCGATGACGCATCATGTCCAGTTGAGCAATTCATCAGACTGATTCTACGTCCTCAGCACAGTTATTTGTGGAACTGTTAGGAGGTCCGGTGGGAGAAAACTCTCGTGCGGATCTTGTGTGATAGCTAGCTAGCTAGTAGCTATTCGGTTGACGTATCCCCTCTTGCTCTTGCTCTTGCTCTTGCTCTTGCTACTCACTCTCTCATCACGCATAAGAACTCAAACCTTGTTTTGTTCTTCGCCTCCCCTTTCGTCAAGCGACGCACAAGATATGGAGGGTCCAGGTCATGGGATTTGAGCATTTCGTTACTGGTGTTTCTATTCTCTACTGGTCCTGTCTCACAAGCTATGGTCAGCGATTTAGTTTTTGCTCCATGGGCTAAGAAACAATCATCCTATAGTACTCCTAGTCTGTTCCTGCCCCGTTTCACTACGCTTGATGTAATTGTCCCATTGCTAACCTTTTTGCACCGGCTTTTTCTCGTGTCTCTTTCCGTCATCTCCACCAATTTTCCTGGTAATATAATCACTTTACTTTACGCTTTCGTGCAACCGTAGTTGTCTATGTGTTAAGTTAACATCAACTTTCGACCTCGCAAGTCTTATTCAGTTGGTATCACCGCTCCAACTCCTATCAATCTCGCTCTTCGTTTCAGGGTAATTTTAGCACATATTCGGAGCATCGGCCAGCAACATATGACACTCTCCCCATCTGTATTGCCCCTGTCCTCCACGACTGTGGGCTATATGTGGATTTTTAGTACGGCATCACCCGAGGTGTTGCGGTGTCGCTGAGTCACCCTGTGATGTTGTTGATAGTGATGGGTTTCCAAGATATGTGCTTATGGTTTCGTTGACTATCATGCGTTATGCAGTTCTGATGCTGGATGTAAACGACACGCATATCCTATCGTTCATTCTGTACGCCACAAATGGAATGCAACAACCCTGAGCCTCTGGTTGTCCTCGTAATCCTGCGGTAAGGATTTAGAGCAGAATGGTCATTGAGCATTGGATTCAGACTATACTCGAAGGGTTATAGCTATAGCCTCGTGTAAACGACCGTCCTAATCTCCTGATCCTGTTTTTCATAAAACACCCGATTGACATTTTGCCAAACGTAGGCATTGTTTCAAGTTACTTTTAGCACTTTCCATATACTTAATTCCTTCCCGCGCTTCCTCTTCCCCCCCACAAGACGATCACTTGATTGCTTTGTGATTGATATCCATCTATATATCAAGCCCTCGGACATCAAGGCGTTGATTCCGAAGTCGGAATTACGGTCATTGTGGATTGGCGCTGGATTTATGTTTAGTGTGTCCGCAATCGATGGTTCGGTTCGCCTGGTACACACAGTCCCTAATGTCAGCTTACGGAAACGAAACAAAATTAGGGACAGCTGCTTTTGAATTTCACTCGACTTGCCTGTGGTCCGCGATCCAGGATGATTGATGACGGGACTAGAGGATCATTAAATCGTTGATTTTGTCATTCAAAAGGATGCTCAGATCAGAAAAGGGTCTTACATCATATATTGATGTTTTGGAGCAGCTTGGAGCTCGGAGATTGTGCGCTCTCGCTATGCTGACAAGAACACTGCACCCTATCGAATCCAGTTGCATCTATGATGATGATGATTGCCAGTGGTCAATGACCTTCTGAACTTCAGGCTGTACCTATGGCAGTTCCGGAGGAAAATGGAGGGGAAACCTCCAGCAAAGACAGTGATGGTGATGACCATATCATCAAGGATGCTGACAATGAATAATCGGGCAATGAGCCTTATAATATATATAATGGTTGATGGTACATCACTGTAGACATATATAATTATGAGCACTACGGTCACAACATCAATTCTGAATGCCTGGCAGCTATAACCAACTGGCCTGAGTCTGGAAATGATACTCCAGATGCTCCTGGCTTTGTGAAGCAAGTGACCTTGAAGAAGTCACTGGTAAGCTTAAGCAGCCCAACTTGAAGCAGGCGGAGAAAGAGTGCCTTGTATCTTATGTGGAGGTGAATGGCCACAAAGCATGGTATGTTTTGGGATTCAGGGAGCACTACATTGGACATATGTAACACCCCAGTTTGCTCATTTGTATTGTATATCTGTGCAGAAGTTGAAGGAGCCATTATATTATCAATAGCACTAAGGAGGAACTTCTTCCATGGCTTTGAATGAATCATGAAATTAGTCTCATTAATGAAACCAAGCAGTGCACGTCATACCACTTGCTTTGCTGTCTGTGAGCACTGCAGGAACAACTACAAGAATAAATAATTGTTACTTTAAAGCAAAGTGGTCATTGGCAAGCACAGTGTGCAAGCCACTCTGTTACTTTGTATATCTAAGAAGGATGGATCTCTTTGCACTGCATTTACTACTGACACCAGAAAATATTTCCACTGAAAAAAGTGCAAAAGAAAGCTGTTATGCCATTTCCATTGTGCTAATTTCCGATGGAGACAGGCACTTTTCTTTGTAAATGGCATAACAGCTTTCTTTTGCACTTTTTCCAGTGGAAATATCTTCTGGCACCAGAATCACTGCTAGGACCCAAAGGTGTTTCCTTCTGAACAAGTGTAAAAGAAAGTTGTCATACCATTTCCAATGTGCCAATTCCTAATTGAAAAAGGCACATTCCTTTGTTTAAAGACTTTTTCTTTCAGAAAATAGTACATTGGAAATGGTATAACAGCTTACTTTGGCACTTGTTCTGAAGAAAACGCTTTCTGGTCCCAGCAGTGAATAGAATAACAATATAATAAAGGATGTTACTCCTTTACTAGACTAAGGAGTCATTGAGAAGAATGTGGCACAAGCAGAATCTTGCTCAAAAATTGATCTTACTGATGCATATGAAGAATATAGAGGGTGTGCCTTGCTGCCATTAGCAAATCCTTTTTGAACTGACTATAGTTGCAAGAATTTAGATCAATGAAGCAATGTGAAGATTGCTTATGAAGGCACAAGCTTATTAGACAAGCTGGAAGATTTTTTGTTCTTGAACCTCAGCCTGATGCACCACAGTTTCTACTTGCATAGATCATGGATGCACAAGCCCTGAATCAGTGAATTAATGAATTTTTATCTGATCACAATTTAAATGTGATAAAATCAATCTTGATGGTTCTCAAAAATCTCATACTGTAGTTTGTAGAAGAAAAACAGTCATGCACAAAAGATGTGAGCCTCTGCATCTTATGCTTTTGGGTGAGATTTGTAGTCTTCCTTGGCATGCAAGCAAGATCAGTGGTAAAATGTTAGGCAATCCTTCAGTGTCAAACAATGTATTGAGTTATATGGTCAGCCTTCATAGGCCAAAAGTTGGAGGTGGTGAAGCACCAACAAGTGCATGTGCTATCACTCCAGTACAACTTTTGCAGATTGCATATCATTGATTTTTCTGACTATTTTCTATGTCCTATTGTAGAAAATACTTGAAGACTATATTGATAGCAATGATAGGATTAAAGAACTCACAGAGCTAGTCTGACATGGCACAAAAGATATACATGATTGGTGTGGTGCTCAAACTTGCTGCCTTTTTCAAGCTGTTTATGCTCTTGCCTTTCTCTGCCTTTTTTAGTTTAATAAAGTTTTCAAGATCAAGATGCACCATATTACTATAAATCCAAAAACTGACATGATTACTCTCATATTGCCATTTTGCAAGATTCACCAGTATGGCAGTAGGATTTTTGCATAGTCTGGATTTTACTTGTTAAAATAACTGGCTGATAAACATCAAACCTTTTCATTTCTTTCCTTTGCCCAAAGAAAAAGCACATATATGAGCTCTTTTCAAGTAACTCCAAACCTCATGCATCAAAGAAGGCTACATTTTTGCTATATGATGTCCAATGGTTGTATCTCTACATCAAATCTACTTATGGTGCAAAACTTTCCTAGTTTCTTGTAGAATTTGAATACTGACTATTTTATAGAAAAAAGAGCAATTTTCAGAGCTCTTTTGCAACAATTTGCTTGATGTTTATGTTGATCATTATTCTTATGAGATACACTCATTTTGACATGAATAGTACTAATATCTAAATCAGCATCATATTACAGGTTGCCACTCCAAAAGATTTGTGAGTAGGAAGGCTAGAGTACTGAATTCAACAATATAACTACTAGAAAGTATTTGATTTCATGGAATGATGATTCAACCATTCTTTGTGAGAACTTTTTCAACCCTGCAATAACAATAAAACTATTAAATGTAACATCAAGCAATACCTTTTAATTTACAATACCAATTGGCAATCTAGTCTTTTTAAACTTTGTCATCTTTACTAGAACTTTTTTAATGTGTAAAAACTATTCCAAAACTCTCACCATACTCTTTGCATGCTTGAGCTGCCAAAACCTGATCATTATGCACATGCTAATTAACTATTTGCTTGTGCATTTCTATTCATGGAAGAATACTGCCTTCATTATCCAAAACATAGCTCTGAACTGCTCTGAACTCAAAGCCCAATAGTGAGATACAAATATACTAAAATTGATAGAAAATGATGCATCCACTATTCAGCCAACTTTGAAACAAGTGCAACTGAATGATGTTGTATCACAAGATCAGTTTACAAAACTTGTTGCAGGTAGCATAGGCACATCACTCCCAGTAATTGATAAGCTAATACTGTTTCTAAAATGAATTGTTTGACAGCAAGAAAAGGCTCCGGAGTGGACAACTTTGAGGAAAGCAAGGCAGAAAAAGATGCTAATAATGGCAGAGTTATAGCTAGTTCAACAGGCTGTACAACACTATTATGACCACTGTTTGTAAAAGCAGTGACTGCCTGAGAAAGCTGCAAACTTGTGTAAAATTAGAAAAATAAAGGAGGTTTGGAAGTTCAAAACAACTCACAATAGTATTATAAGCAGGATGTGAAGGCATGCCAGATCCACTGACTTTTGCAGTTTTGTGTTTTTCTGATAGTTCATATAGGTGGGCATCAGTAAATGCAATGGCCTCAGAATTCAGATTTAAAGTGGATGAATAAAATTAGAGGTAAATAACTATATACATGCCAACAATGCATCTTTTTCTCCTTGAAATTGTTTGTTTTTAAGTGAAGGCACTGACAGAAAAGCAGTTTAGTCTGTGGAAGAGCTAGCTGCTGTAATAAACAGAAAAATGTAGGGACATCCATCTTTTGTATGACTGCTTGAAACTTGTGTGTTTTGAATTTGAGAAGAAGCCCCAATAACTGCAGTATGCACTAGAAGAACTATACAGCTTTAGAGTAAGCAGATCTTCTGGATTTAACAAATTGCTATACTCCTCAATTCACTGTTCCATCTCTAATGCACTAAATCTAGAGAGGTGCTGCTTTAAATCAGCAACTTTGGCATAGCTGTATGGAATCCTGTATTCCTCACACATTGTGACAAGGACTGTCTTCAACTGACAGTCACTAAAGACAGATGTAAAAAACACAATCTCAACAACAAAAAGTAGAAAGAATTTTACTTACATGCCTAGCATTTGGAATTTTTATAGGTGGTGAAGGCAATGGAGAGCTTCATCCAGATGATAATGAAGATGCATTGGATGAGCACATGCAATGGTGAAGTTTAAGGCCCCTTGAATGACTCATGCTAATAAATCTTGCAGCAAGAGATTATAGGTTCAAAACTGCATCCTTCACCAGATACCTCTATAGGGTGTTTGGTTCAGCCACTTTAGGAGAGGTTTAATGAGTAGTGAGAATAAAAATTCTCTGAGTCTCACACTGTCTCAGACCAAAAAATTCTGGAATTTGTGTGTAAATGCATTCCCATTCTGGTAACATGGAGGCCATTTCCTTCATGTATGGAATTTCCACTATATTTCAGCTCATAGATGCTGACTATTGAAGGGCTGTCTATGGTGTCCACAGCGATACTACTAAAAAGAAAAAAAAGGACAGCAGCAAACATGAAATTTATTTTCTAACTATTTGGATTAATTTTTCACTCAATCAAGTGATAAATTTGTGAAAAGGAATAATTGAGCACCCCTCATTAGAGAGTATTTGCAAGGCCATTTTCATTTCAACTAGGCTAGCATCAGTTGGAATTAGGCACAATTGATAAACATTTATTAACATTGCTTATGGCACTGCTGGCACCAGAAAATGTTTCTGTTGGGAAAAGGAAGGAAAAACCTGTTATATGATTTCCAATATGACTATTTCTAATATAAAAAGGCACTTTTCTTTATTTAAAGACTTTTTCTTTCTTTCAGAAGTTAGCTCATAGAAAATAGAATAACAGGTTTCTTCCACACTTTTTTTCAATAGAACCATTTTCCAGTGCCAGCAATGTAGATTCCTTACCTTCTCAGGATACATGATGGTCACAGCATGAAGTGTAAGGACTGCACACTATCAAGCTGTAACCAGTTAAGTTACCTGTACTATATTTGCTGCACTCTTAGCGCATAGTATACCCTATTTAGCACCCAACACATGCCGTTGACACGTGTCCATAAATTACATGAGGATAACATCTTGTATTCACAACATATCTAGTCTAATCCAATAATTTGGTCTGATCCAGCTACTGCATGAAACATACAAGATTGTTCTATCTGTAGCCACTAGCTACATTTTTTTTAAACCTTCTGCTATTGGCTTTAGACTCTGGGCTCTGGTTACCTTACTAGGCAATACTCATCAAACTTTGTGACTTCTTTTCTGCCACATCAACATCTAGTCTATGGCTGACTCATCTGAGCAACTACCAGGTTCCTTGGAGCCACTAAGGGCTCCAAATACTATAAGATGCTTTCAGCGTTGAAATACCAGCCCCACCAAAACAGGAGGACAGAGTAGCTCACAATATGAGCGAGAGCTTTGGCATGCCTGGCAGGCTATCCGTATCATGAATGAAGGCTATTTTAAACCCTAGCCTTAGACCAGGGGACAACTTGTTTGCATCTGATTCATCGCTGCCAGCAACAAATGTACCCTCTTTGATTTATCCAACTTTGTCCAAACACAACCCCTTCTCATCAGGGGCACTAGGCAAACCCATCCAAGATGCAGACACAACACAGGGTAGCACCCTTGTGCACAGCACTCCATTTAGGACTGCGCAGCCTGAACATGGAGCCAAGCTGGGACCAGAATTGTTGTCAGATCAGATGACACAATATCAAGGAGTGAGTCTGGCCACAGTGACTGGACATGTAGACTTAAAAAAGCGGAAGGTGCCATTAGCACCTCCTGTGATAAAAGAACAGGTAGACAGTAGCAAGGAGCCACAAATGGGGCATAAGGGCCTCAGGGCAGTTCGGGGCATAGAGCCTGAACTTGACTTCTCTGATGAAAAGTAGGATAGAAGGTCATTATTGACTCTGTCCATCCAGCTGCAGCTGGTACTGGATTGTTTTCCAATGGTCATGAAGGAATTGACACAAAAGCGTTTACAGCTTTACATTATGAAGCATTTAGAATTACTGGCTGCTAGAGGCCAGCATGTATTTAAGTCGGATTTGACTGAATATATAGAATTATTTACTTGGATATTTGAGCTGGAGCTCAATGAGTATATTAAGCGCAAGCTAGCTTGTGGGACAGCAATGTTGATAGCTACACCGGCTGAGTCTGTAGAGTACAACGCATTGTTGTAATAGCACAAACCAGACATTGCAGAGGCAATGGACATTTTGAATGTGCCTAATCAGGCCAATGAGTCCCAACAGGACTACAAGAGATGTCAAAATGCTGCACAACAGCAAGCCAACACAAGCAGAATGCCTCAGCAGGCATTATTAGAGGTGGAGACAGCAACATTTCACCATGCTAGAGACAATGAGGCAGAAGAGCTGCCTGAGATGAGGATGCCTTGTAGATGTGTCACAATCAAGGAAGAGGAATGCAAAGAAAGCATTCCAGAGAAACCAGTTATACCATGACATGTTGCACAATGAGTCCATCTGGTGGACAACTGGATTGATTACATGAATTATCAGCACATCTGCAATCAAGACTTGCAGGAACAAGATGAGTTGTTGATAGATGACCAGGATGTAGTTTTTGAGGAGCATGAAGGTGTTACGCCCATTAATGATATGAAGCAACAGTTTGTTGCAAGGACTAGTGATGACAATCTCCAGGGAGATTATGAGCATGGTCATGGTAACAACAATAGAGATGATAGAGATTGTTCAGACGATTGTAGAATTACTGGTAGTCAACCAGAAGACCCTAGGAGTCTAGTTCAAATTTCCAGATGGGGTCAAGCTTCATCAAGCTGAAGGAAAGCATATTAAACCATATGCCAGAGGGCATAAGTTTTTCCAATTGGAAGACTGGGCTATGGATGTATGCTATCACCTTGCAGCTTGCTGCTATGGGAGTGATAACATGGACCAGGAGTGCATATTTGTGCTCCATGAATTCATTGATGGAGAGGCATGGAATTGGTTCCACAGACATGTCCTGCATATGAATAGAGACAAGCATGACTGGACCTTCAAGGAGGTCCTTATTGGATTGTACAACCGCTTCATGAATGTGGCAACAATGCAAGAGGCTTGTGAAGCCTTTTGTACTGCAGTATACAATGCTCAAATAGGCATCCAGACTTTTTATGATGATCTTGTAGATTATGCACAAAATATAGCGGTATATCTGGATGAGTTTACCATCTGAAAAACATTCCTAGATGGAATACCAGCTGAAATGTGTTGTGCACTGATATGCAACAATAACTTATCACCAGAGGTCAATACTGTGACCAAATTCTTAGCGTATGCAATATGCTATGAGCAGTCCACATGGACTGCAACTTATTACAACTAGCGCAGTTCATGCTGTACACAGAGACATTGCCAACCTGTTAAGGTTGGAATGGTTTTGCAAAGCGCTCTGAGATGGAGTGAAACTGCAATCCACAGTTTGTAGTATGGTGTACTACAAGCAAGCCATAAGCCTGGACCAGGACCAACTGGTAATGCACCAGTAGTGAAGAACAGTCAGTATGTGCCCAGAGCAGGCCAATACAGACCAAAGGCAATGCAGGATGGCCCACCAAAATGGGCCCTCCAAGGCTGCCTTTGGTGGTGGTGATGCAGGCTACAAGCCTAGCAGCAGGGCAGCACGGTATTACAACTGTGGCTGGACTGGCCATTGGTCAAAAGAGTGCCAAGCGCTGAGAGCACAAGTGTGGGCTGCCCATACAGCAGCAGTGGAAAGCAACGCTGAAAGCAATATTGAGAAGGACCGAAAGGAACTTGTTGAGGATGAGGAAGCTCCACAGGAAGTAGAGGAGCAATTAGTTTCTGATGATGCCAAGAGCATCCAGATTGATGACAATGAATACATTGTGGTGAATGTATATGACAACAACTACTATGCTCACAATGATGAGGAGGAGTACCTGTTTGCTCTGACTAAGCATCAAGGGGATAGTCGCATCTGCATGCAACACATAACTTTTCAGAAGACAGCTGACAAGCTGCAGTGACCTCAGTATACTCCTCAGGAGAAGGAGTGTCTAGTGACCTATGTTCAGGTCAACGCGCATCCAGCGTAGATGCTGTGGGACTCAGAAAGTACCACTACAGGCATTATGCCCCAGTTTGTGCATGTGAATGCTATACACATTCATGAGCTAATGGAGCCATTAATGCTCCAGCTAGGAACTGGAGAGTTGCACTGTGGTTCAGTTCAGCATAGAGGTCAAGATAAAAGCATTGGGACAGCTGACAAAGGAATATATGGATATAGCAAACTTTGATTGCTATGATATGATCATTGGTATGCTATTCATGCATAAGAACAAAGTCACGCTCAACTTTGTAAACAATCAGGTAATCGTCAACAGAATGCTGTTGAGGGCTGCAAGAATTGTCCTAGTAAACACTGATGGTCAGTTACAATAGTATTGCGCTACTAAGAAGCATCACAATAGTTGCAACTGACTCCAAAGTCACAGGAATGCAATGATGGAGGACGTCAAAGAGAAGCTGGCTCCAATGGCCAGCCTGCTGGCAAACTTGCTGGCAATACTGATGACTGAAGAAGAGTTCCCAAGGAACTTTGGAAAGGAGAGATGAGCCGGACCAGCCAAGCATGGCTGGCAGAAAGGCGACAGAGCAGCCTGACAAGGCTTGTCTACTGAAGAATACTCATGCAGAATAAGTGGGTATGGAATTGTTGGAGTGTCAACTGACAATCTCCAGAGTGAAGGTGGAAAACCTCATTTCAGATGAGGTTAAAGATTGATGACCAATTACTGCAAGTGCAGCAGAAACGACTGATAGCATAAGATCCTTTTGGGATTAACTAGTACCACTGCTGGACGTACAATGGGCATATGACCCATGTATGCTGACTGAATGGAACAAAGTAGTAGCCTTGATGGTGGTGCAGAGATGGGCTGGATTATATCAGCCCTTGGGAGAGGTGTATTGTCAACCGTTGGCTGACAAAATATCAGAACCATTGAACATAATGTTTGATGGATGTTTGCTAAAGGCAAAGAGTATACAGTGGTTGATAAAGTCAACAATTTCAAAGCCTCCACTGCAATTGAAGACAGAGGATACTGGAGAAGCGCACTTGCTTGTGCGTGCTTAGGGAACAATTCAAACCTATGGCTCAACCGCACCAGAAGTGCGTGGATAAAGAAAAAATGAAGGCTCAGGGCCTGTTGGACAAGGACATTCTGCAACTGCACCAGCAATGGCAGCACAAGTTTGCAGACATTGTCAATGGGATAAAAGAGGAGCTTCCCCCATGGAGAGAAGTAAACCATGAGATTAATTTCATTGATGAGACTAAGCAGTATAAGTATCATCTGCCTTGCTGTCCACAAGCACTCCAAGAGCAGCTTTGTGAAAAGACAAATTGTTATATTCAATGCCAAGTTGTGAGAACCACAGATGGCAATGCAAGCTGCACTGTTGTTGTGCATTCCCAAGAAAGATGGGACACTTCTGCATTGTATGCATGACAGCACAACAACAATACCATCAAGGATGTGATGCTACTGCTCGACCAGGAAGTTATTCACAAATATGTTGTGAAAGCTAAGTACAGGTTGAAGATCGACCTAACAAATGCATACAAGCAAGTACGTATATGTGTGGAAGACATTCCCAAGACTGTGTTTGCATCTCTGATGGGGACATTCATCAGTAACATCATGCAAATTGGTAACTGCAATGTGCCAGCTATATTTCAGAAGTTAATGACCTCAATATTCCAAGATGTTATTGGAAAATTTATGCATGTATATCTGGATGATATATTTATCTTTTCAGATTCCATTGAGGAACATGCGCAACACCTACAAGTCATTTTCAAAAAACTATGTAAAGCAAGCTTATATCTGATATGGAAGAAGTGCAAATTATATGCACCCACTATAAACTGCTTAGGGCACATTATAGATGTGCAGGATATTCACCTTGACTCCAATAAACTCGATCATACTCAAGAGTGGCAAATGCCACATAACTACAATGACATTCAACGATTCATTGAATTGGTAAACTACATTGGTAATTTCTTACCAGACATGATGGCATATACTGGCCCTCTCATGGCTATGACCCAGAACAGGTCTCCTTTTCATTGGCAACTGCTCCATCAGCAGTGCTTTGAAATGATAAAACAAATCTGCACTAAGATGCCAATTA
>JAGGAP010000272.1:0-41170 GCA_017657235.1 Termitomyces sp. T73sscA | reverse complement strand
ACTGAGGAGCTTACAGTCAAGCTAGTGTGTAGACCCAGAAGCAATGCTATTGCTAGGACTGGGGATGGTTCATCTCCTAGTCCTACTTATATACTACATTGGATACACTATGACTATGACATATTGACTAATAGAGCTAGTATGTACTAAGCACTAATGAGTAAGCAATAATCAGCATGAGTAAGCCAGCCAATGGCATAAAGGCCTGCTGACAAGTAGAGTGGGTCCAAAGACCAGCTGATCTGTCAGATGATGATGCCAAGACAGGAAGGGAGCCAGATAGGGCTGGAGCAGTCTGGATGGTGGCTAAATAGGGGTGCCAACATCAACACAGACTAAGCAAGGCAAGAGTAGACTATCTAAGAACTTGTCCCCTGACAGTTTCAACAGGAGGAGATTGTGGAGGCATAGAGGGTTGAGATTCACAAAATTATTGACTTTTTCAAGTGTCAATTGAGTGAGTCCAGGCTTGATATGTAATAATTCACTTCATGCATCATCTTTGTGAACTTGTATATCTTTTGAAGTGTTAAGTTTACCATTTTCAAGGTCTTCAAGTCGATAACCTTTAGTTTTGTTAGCCCACCATCCAAGCATGCGCACACAAACAGCTCTCAACTGTAGTTTGCCATGCTGAACTTCTTTTGGTACATGAGCCCAGCCTAATGACTCAAAGATTTGCAAGTGTGAAAGATCAGGTTTTCATCCATCTTCATGCTACTCATTCAGTATATGGAACTTTTTCATTCAATGCAGAAGTGAGAGTGATTAAACAAATGTATATGGCATGCATAAAAGCTTTGCCCCAATACTATAAGTCCATTTTTGCACTGTGTAACATGCTGCAAGTCATTTCCATACACACAGCTATTGTTTACTCAGCTATACCATTTTGTTGTGGACAATGGAGATTTGTAGTTTTGTATGTAATACCATTCTGCTTGCAGAATTGAGTCATTCATTCATTCATTCACAAATTCCATACCATTATCAGTGCATATAATTTTCACTAAATAGCCAGATTGTTGTCCCAATTGTGCAAAAATATCACAAACATTTTCATATACTTTGTCCTTGGTTTTGAGAAGTCTTCCAGTTGGTAGATGGCAGCTAACCTCAACAATCACAAGTGCATAATGATTTCCATCTCAAGTGGGTGGGTTCATCGGTCCAATTAGATCCATGACAAGAAGTTTGTTCTTGCTATATTGAGCAGTGCTAGCTTCAGGCCAGGGTGCACATGCAGACTTTTCTTGAGCACAACTATCACAGAGACGATTGAACTCTTGAGGTAATTTTATTTCAATGCTGGTAACAAGATCTTAATCAACTATAGATTTAATAGCACAAGGACTGATATGTCCAAGATGGCAATGCCATAAGTGCATTGTTGATTCACTCACTATGTAAGCAACATGTCCATTGAGATCTTCCATTCTCATGTGTTTGATTCAATAGAGTGTTCCATGAGTTCTGATTAGGTTAGCATGTAGAAACTCTTGACCTTCCCAGCACAAGCAGATTCCAAATTGAAGACCTTTAATAGTAGCACCAGCGCATTGCAACAAACCAAGACTGATCAAGTTGGCACCCAAGGTAGGGATATGAAGTACGTCGTGTAGTCAAATATCACTCACACCATCTACAACATCAGTGCAGAAGAGAATGGAGCCAATGCCAGTGACAGGAATTTGATTAAGGCCTCCAACTGACATATGCTGATTGTTGGTTTCATCATATTCAGTGAAATATGTTTGATCAGCTATCATGTGGCAAGATGTGGCGCTATCAAGTAGCAACCCAGAAGGCATTCCTTTGTAAGTGGCCATTAAAACCTTCCCAATTTCACGACTTTGAGTAGTTGACTCATTTACCACTATATTAGCATTGCCTACATTCTTGGCCTTCTTCAGCTTGGGACATTTGGGACTCCAGTTTCCTTTTTCACCACAGTTATGGCAAGTGTCATCAGGTTTAGGTTTGTGCTTGAATCTGGTCTTCTTCTTTGTCATTGTATCTGATCTATCAATTTTACTCCCACTGGATGTATTGTTTCCTTTTGAAACAAATGCCAAGATTTTATTCACAGAGTTTTCCTCATGAGTTATACACTTGTAAACAGATATTAACTCTGAGGACAAATTCTCAATGGTAAGGGAGCTTCCTCTGTAGAGCAAGTCCTGCTTTACAACTTCCCAAGTTGTGGATCAGGGTAACAACAATAATATTGCATTGATGATGGTGTTATCATTGACCTTGTGTCCAGCATCAGCAATGCAATGATGGGTGTTCAGGTAGAACCCAATATGGTCTGTCATGAACCCATTTTTTCGCATAAAGTTGTTGGTAGTAGTAGTGTACATTTACACCACTTTGTTGCTTGACATAGGCTGTATGCAAGTGATCCCAGACTGATTTTGAACTCCCAAGATCAACTGTATAGTCACGCTGAGTATATTCAATACCATTGCGGATGAGATCATTAGCGGCATCATCCTTATTCAACCAACGTTCAAATTTCTCGTAGGATTGTTCCCAAATACAATACTCTTTGGATTGAAGAATATCCATGAGTTCTTGTCCTTTCTTTTGGACAATGGTCAACAAACCACCCTCTACAGGGCAAGATGTTGTCATAATTCCAGGATACTCAGCAGGTGGTTTAGTTGGGCAAGTCTCGTGCCCCGATACAAAACCCCAAAGAGATTTCAATTGCAACATGGCCTTCATGTTATCAGACCAGACATGGTAATTAGTACCATTGAACTTTGCAAACTGTAAGGTTTCCGAAGTGGATTTGCTGACAGTGGGGCCCATAACCTGTAAGTATATTTAGGTCCAAGAATCACTAAAGTTTATTATACTGCGTAACTATGCTGCGACAGGTTATGGGCCCCTATATGTTTTCAAATGACTCAACATCTGAGTAATATGTACTAGATGACAATAAGTCGACCTCAATATGAGGTCAGTTTGGAGCATCCCTCAACAACATCAGACAAAGAGGAGCAGCAACAATACCAATCTACGCTAGCAGTGCAGGTTGGTCTGTTATGGCAAAGATTTTTGAGTGTTATCAAGGAGTCCACAAGGGATCGCTTGATGCTGTATGTGTCCAAGCATATGCAGCTTTTGGCAGATAGAAGTAGTACCCTACTGGTGACCCAGCAATGAATAAATATTGTTATATCTGACTATTCTGGACCCTGAGGCCCAGCCATACATGGACCATAAGAGTCAACAACAAGCACTGGCCCAGTCAACTCCAGCAGATGCGGAGCTGATTCCAACAATACCAATGCGAAGATCAGCTTCCCGACATGCCTCAGCCTTGGAAAACCTATGACATTCAAAATATCCTAGCACACGGAAGTCGACTTTGTGGACGGTAATAAAAAATAGATAAGCGTATCAACAGTTTACGCCGCAATCCTCGGTGGCGCATCGGAAGACTCCGGTACTTCAGGCAAAGCACTAGTAAGAATGAAAATTATTATGGAGTTAGTTGGTATCATCCTGGAATCCAACTGTTCATGAGTCTGGGCTCGTGAATTCATCAATTCCTAGAATCTTTCCCAGTGCTTGCTTGCCGAGCGAATCCTGACTCATCGACTCCTCTTTCTACCTTTGCGACAGTTCTGTTGAAAGTTAGAAGGGTCAAGCCCTGGCTTTCCCTGATCCTTGACTCCCAGCCTTCGGGGAGACGCTCCTCGAGCAAAATAGTCTCTAGATCCTTGACGCGACCACCAAAGATGGTGAGTAGTGTTGATGCGCTAAGGAAATCGAGACATGTATCAGCACAGCCCTCGAGAGTACAAAAAACAGGCGCACTTTGAGCTCCCAAACGTCTTATGAATTTTACTGAGCGAGAACTTGGGATTGTCAGCTCGAGATTCTGCACGGCGTTTTGACAATATACGGGAGAGGTCCGCACTCGTGAGGACCTCGTTTCCATCGGCATCTATTCCTGTAGCAGATTCGAGTAGCTCCTTCACATAAGGTACGTGAATTGTAGCCTGATTTCGTTCGAAATGCGAATCTCGCCCTTGGAAGAGGGTAAGAGACAAAGACTCAGTCTCACACGACTATCTGTGGTTGTCAAGGAGTCAGACTCACGAACAAGGGAGGCATCGTGTTCAATCCCGTTATGGAAGTCCAACTCAGCGAGGTCAAACGCGTCCGTGTCATAGTTCTTCTTCAAGATGTTGGCAGCATAGGTAGGCACAAAGAAGCAGAAGGTAGGAGCAAAGTTGTATGTCTTGTTGATGAGAGATCCCAGTCCTTTGAACGAGATGTTTTTCCCATTACGTGGAAGGATGCCTGTGGGTAACGTTCCTATCAACTGATTGTCCACGATAAGAAACGTGAATACACACCGTGGTTGGCCATTGCATTGAGAGCGGGACACGAACATCGGCTGTCACCTTCCTTTGGAGGGATGTACTCTGGCCATTTTCCATCCGCACCTGGATGCCCCACCGGGGTCACTTTACCAACCTTACGTTTCGGCATGACGAGATTGACCAGAGTGAGGCTCACGTCCCATACGGCCAGGCCGATATCCTGCACTACTCTCATGGCAAACGACAGCATGTAGCAAGGAAAGAAGAGGTGGGATACAGGAAACGGGGCCTTGGACTTCGGACTTGAGAGTCATTTATAATGTCAAAGGAACCGAATAAATGAAATCTAATGATTCAAGAATGGATGAAACGTTTGCATGGAAGCACGTGGACATGATTCAGAAGACTTCATTTCCCATCTACAGACATCCTTACTCTATTATGGGTTAAACTCGAGGGTGCGTGATCACACAAACACCCATCTGAGAATATCTATTAGCCCAAAATGAGTAATGGTACACGCAATGTTTTTTCGCCAACATTTCCCATCAGATCACGATGACATAGCATTCAAGATTGGCTTGAACAGGCTGATGATGTCGCAATCTTTTCAACATCACTACGAGGCCTTCAACGAAAACTGAATGTGTTCTTTCAATGGCGTGGGCAAAAAGGGGCAAAACTTCATAACTACTAGTCAGTGTTGGGAAAACGAAAAAAAATGCTTTGTGGTAATGTGACATGTCTCATCACGACCAGGGTAACTATTCTTGAATGGGGAACTAAATGAACAGGTTGACTGCTATAAATATGTCGGCATATGGTTCAGTCGGGGCTCTCCTCCGAAATCCACTACTTGTACTTGACAAAGTCGGAAAAAGCCCAGAAGTTTTAAACGTCACCTTTGGGATGCAGTCTATAATTGGAGTTCTCCCCGAGAAGGTGTCATAATGTATATCGCCCAAGTCGATCTACACCTTTCTTTCGTATGTGAAGTCGTCCTCGAGTCTCCGGGGAACTCTGGAAGCAGTCCAGGTCAGGTACTGCAGACGGCTCGGTGCCTCAGATGGGATTGTTTCATATCAGACTCAATCAGTTGGTAGACGACTATATTGCCACTCTAAGTACTTGTTCAAACTATACAAAAGATGAGTTATACGGTGTGGTATCGTAGAGGATATTTTAGACATACCAAACGACTGAGGTATGGAGTTGTCCGGTTCTGATCCGTATCCTAATGACTGTATAGTTTTTTCCAATTTCCCTCCTGACCACGTGTGTCACGTGTCCACGACTTCCACACCGACTTTGGCACTCCGCTATCTAGCGTACTTGTCAAAGCTTCTACAACGTCATTATGCCCGATTGGCGCTAAGTGATTCAGCAGACCTGGCTGCTGCAGAAAAGACTAATCGAGATACGGTGAGCAGACCTGTGTAATGACTCCTGGATTGCAAAATTGTGTGAAAAAGTAGATATCTGCTGTGAAACAGGTCTTGAAAACACCATGCATTAATCTCCAAAATTGCACCTACTATGACAGTGTCATGCCATATACCCATCATCACTGCTGGGGCTGGAACATGTTTTCCTTGGGAAAAGTGACAAAGAAAGCTGTCATGCCACTTCCATGTCATTTTTGACAGGAAATATGTAAGCAACTTCTTGTAGTAAAAGTGAGGAAATTAAATACCTTCCTCCAAACTCTTTTCTGCAACAAAATGATGTCTTTTTGCCACTCTCTAGCCATTGAAAAACAACATGGAAATCTTTCTAATATTTATTTCATTATTGATAAAAAAGGAATTGAATTTACTTTCAAGTGTGCATTGAAAGATAGAACCTTTTTCTTTATGAGATCATTCTATTCCATGATACACATCTATCCAGCAAGTCATTCTCCCTCTATCATAGGGATGCACTACCACATTTCCTGACCAACTATTTATCTCAGGCTGTACAAATGCCAACTCAATAAATCATCCCTGTCAAAGCAAGTGATGACTCTGTTATTAATGATTGAGATATTCATTCATTATGTATGTCATAATTTCATCATAATTTCTCATTATTACATAGTTGCTTATTGCTTGATGTCATTGCTTACTGTAGATATAAAGTATAGAGGTATATAGTTTGTATGTCTACCAGAGCTCAGGCATCTTTTGGTTCATGAACTCCAGTTCAAATCAATAAAGTTTATTATACTGTATACAACAGGTTATGGGCCCTGCTGTTAGCAAATTAACTTCAGAAACCTTACAATTTGTGAAGTTCAATGGTACTGATTACCATATCTGGTCTAACAACATGAAGGCTGCATTACAATCCAAATTTCTTTGGAGTATTGTATCTGGACACAATTCTTTCCCAACTAAACCACCTGTTGAATTCCTCAGTCTGATATCCACCAGTTGCTCTGGCAAAGGTGAATCAACTGTCACTGTCTGAAAGGAAGGTCAAGATCTGATGGACATACTTCAGTTCAAAAAATATCTTGCTTGAGAACAGTCTCAAGAAATTTGAGCATTGGTTGAATGAAGATGATGCTGCCATGGGTCGGGTTTGTAACACTATTGAATATACCCAATGCCATCCAATCATTAATCTTGCAAGTTCAAAAATAATCTGGGATCAATTGCATACAGCCTATATTGAACAGCAAAGTAGTATGAATGTAAACTACTATTATTAGCAATTATATACCAGAAATAGGATGGTCACACCTCTATAACAGAATACATTGGATTTTATCTAAATCTCTGCTATTGCATTGTTGAAGCTAGACACAAGGTTAACAATAATACCATTATGAATGTGATTCTTCTTTTGTTGCTTCAAACAGCTACTTGCAAATTTGTTAAGCAAAACTTTGCTCTATTGAAGAAGCTTGCTTACCCTCGAGAATATCTCTGCTGAGTTGATTTCCATCTACAAGCACATAGTGCAAGAAAAGTGTGCTATGAACAAAACTTTAGCCTTTGTTTCAAAAGGAAATATCTCATTTAGTGGGAGTAAAACTGAAAAAATTGACAAAGAAGAAAGCTAAACCCAAGTGCAAGCCTAAACCAAATAATATATTGTTGAACACCGATGGACACCATAAGTGCTTGGCACTATGATCACCATCACAGGGCCAATAATGTTTCTCATCTATACTAATTACTACCCTTGATACAGACACTTACATATATATACTTATGGTTGACATGCACTACCCTCAGTCAAAGTACACAACGACTGAGGGTAAGTGAATTGTACATACAAAATATGGACATTACAACTTACACAAATACTACCTAGATCAAATTACTTACTCATATTCTAGGTAGGTTCAATACAGTCAAAGTACACGACGACTGAGGATTCAAGTACTTACTTGTATTCTAGGTCATAACCGCTAATATATATAACTGTGGTGAAAAAGGACACTGGAGTCCAAAGTGCCCTAAGCTGAAGAAGCCCAAGAATGTTGGATATGTAGATATTGCAGTCAATAATTCAGTTAAACCTGTGCATGATATTGGAAAAGTTTTAATGGCAACTAATGAAGAAATGCCTCACAAATTACTTTCTAACAGTGCAACATTGTGCTACATGATGACCAATCAAGGATTCTTCTTGGAATATCATGATGCTGAAAACCTATACATCTCTGTGAGAAGCTTCAATAGAATTCCTGTCACTGGTATTAGATAGATTACATTCTGAACAAATGTACCTGACAGAATCAATAATATACAATTGGAGAATGTTTTTCATAGTCCAAACTAGGAGCAAATCTCATTAGTCTGGGTCTTTTGCAATGTGCTGGCTACAATCAAAGGTCTACCCTATGGAATCTGTCTAGCCTGGAATAGTTGTAAAATCTTGCACAGTAATTTGATTGGTTTACATACTCTTATCAAATTGAATTAATGACCATTGGAATTACATTGCTAGTCAGCCTACAATGCATCTCTGGCATTGTTGACTTAGTCACATTAGTTCTTGCATCATTAAAACCATGTTCTATCAAAATCTGATAACAGGACTCAACATCAAATTATCTTACAAGTTTAATTGTCTCTGTAGTAGCTGCATTCAAGAAATGTCATCATGTCCACCTTTACTTGAAAATAGCACTGCAATATATGACACAAATGAATTGCTAGTAATTGACTTAATGGGTCCGATGAGTACACTGACTTGGGATGGCTTAGTATATGCTCTTGCCAATGTGGAAGTCAGCAAATGTTTCCCAGTTGAAAGAATCTTGGAAAATAAAAAAGAAGTTGGAGAATTCATAAAATTGTCACTCAATATGAATGTCAAACTGGTTAAATTTGTGAAAATAATATGCACAAATAATGGAACAGAATTTGTAAATGCTAAAATGCAAAAATTCTATAGCCTAGATAGTATCCAACATGAATAAACCAACCCATATAGACCTCAACAAAATGGAATAGCTGAGCTATTGCTGTCTTTATAAAGATGACATGAACTATGTTGCATGCTGCACAAATGGACTTACAATATTTGGGTGAAGCATTTCTATATGCTGTCTATATTCAATCAAACACTCATACTTCTGCACTCAAAGGCAAAATTCTGTATGTCAAATAGACTGGTCAAAAACCTGATATTTCACATCTACAAATTTCTAGATTATTGGAATGAGCACACATACCTAAGAAAGTTCAACATGGAAAACTGGAGTCTTGTGCTATTAGAGTGTGCATGCTTGGATGGTGGGCTGATGAAACAAAAGGATACCATCTTGAAGATCTCAAAATGTGGCAGTGCAAGCCTCAACCTGATACACAGCCAATAATGTGGGCCTCAGCCCAATCACCAAAAAAACTATTTTATTGGTATCTTCAAATACCAGCTCGATCTTTATTCACTCACTAAAAAACTTACTTGCAATTTTCCTCTATGACTCATCAGATTGTTTACACTACAAACAAACTACTTTACTATATATACAAAACTTTAGTTAGTTTCAAATGATTGAGAGTTTTATCTGGTTAACTTACTAGTTAGAAGTCAACATTCCATGTGATATCACTGCTACATTGCCTGACATTGCATATTTTTAACCTCTCACACTCTATTCAAAACCTTTTATACAATGCATCAACTGAAATCCCCTCAATTTGATCTCCTGAGGATATTCAATTGTATAAGTACTACACCAAATTTATCAACAGCCATTACAAAGAGCTAAGGATGGCTATATATGCTGATAAAAACAGAGACACAGCCAGGGATGGACTCCTGGCTAAACCAAGTCATGATAAGTCAGACGGACCTAACTTAGGAGCACAAGCATTCTTAGAAGTACTCCCAGGATTAGATCAACAGACATTAAATAGAAGAAATAGTACTAAACTTAGGAACTTAGGAACACCTGTAGAAACCAAAAACTTTGAACTGAAACCAGTAAGTAACTGGTCTTCAGAATTAGAACTTTCAGATGCACAAGCAAGAAGAGTCATGAAAGAATGCAAAATGCCAAGCTTGATGAAAGAAGAAAGTTGGGAAGAAGCAAAATTGGAGGCATACAAGACTGTGATGGCCTCCTCCAGAATTGCAGAAGAACTAAGAAGACAAGCAGAGGATAAGTTAGACAAGTTAAAGCTTACTCCAAAAGAAAAACAGGAATTACTAATGATCTTAAAAGGTGAGAATGCTGGAAATGGGGATATTCTCAACACTAAGTTCAAAGAAGAAGATACTAGTGATGACTTATATGGTCAATCAAAAACAGAACCACAAGGGAATTCTGTGGAACTATGTCCTGCAAGGTAGAATCAATGATTGATTAGTTCTTGAAAGAACCCTTACCAAGAAAACCAATGCCTCAGGATCCAGGCTTCAATCTAGCAAGTGTGTTGATGGGAGTACTTTTCTTGAACACACATTCAAAAAATTGGAAAAGAACCTAGATCCTGACTCAGGGAACTCGTCAGATGGGAGTAATAGTGACAATGGAAACTGCCACGCAAGAAGGTCATCTAAAAGCTGGATATAGATCAGACAGTGAATCAAGTTTTGTTTGGAGGAAGAGGAAGAACCAGAACACACCACCCTGATCATGAAATGCAAAGGCTGATATGGAGCCATTTGACCTACTCTGCTAGAAAAATATGATGGGGAGACAGACTTGCATAAATACTACAAATTTGTATCTCAGAGCATAGCATACTGCAACAAGGGATAAATTCCTGAGAAAGATCAAGTACAGGAAATATTGTATTTCCTAATGGGAGAAGCCTACAAATTTTACCTCAATGAAGTTTCTATGAAAAAATACAAGTAGGACCTACCAAAATTCATGAAAAGGCTATTTAACTACTGTTTTCCACCCAACTATTGACTAAAAGAACAACAGCAGTTAGACCAGTTCAAACAAGGACATTTGCAAGTTCGATTGTATGCAGCTGAACTCAAAAACATGTATCAGATAATAGGTTACACATATAAAAGAGAAAAGGTGCACAAACTATGGAACAGTCTGCAGCCACGGTTACAAGAAAAGTTATTTGAAAATAATTATGACCCTGAATGTTTTAAATGGAGTGCAATAGTAGATGCTGCTGAAATGTACAAAATTGCATGTGAGATGGGCATGAGCAACTGGAACACACAAAAAGGGGCTTGCCCACATGAGAACAACTACCAGGAAAATAGAAGACCAGGCATAGGAAATAATGGGGGGAACCAAGGCACTTACCATAATCAGAATCATGCCAAAAGCTTGGAATTGGTGGACCACAAACTGAAGGCACAGCCCTATGAAAAGCCTGAATGGAAGGAAAAATTCAGAGAAAGAAAGGGAAAGCCTAGGCCCAACAAGCTCATTAAGATTGAAACAGCTAGGTACAAGGCAGAAGGACATTGCTTCAGGTCTGGTGAGAAGGGACATGTGGCTATCAACTGCCCTGATAGTAATAAGGTAACCTCCCATGGCAATGGCCTGCCTGAGATAAGAAGCAATCAAATTGAATTCAGTATGACAGAAACAAAAGAACTCCATGAGTCTGGACAGATGAAATTGCACTCTTCAGAAGCCTACATCAGGACTGCAGCTATTAAGTTTGGAAATGTTACTATGCCATGAAGGAGAGCAAATGGAGAAGGCGCAGACAATATGTCAACAAGACATCTCCAATCATAACAAAATACATTGGAGAACTAAGTGAGATATTGTGTCATGATCTTGAGTTAGACAATTCTAGTAGAAACAAACTCATTAGTGACCTGCATGCCTTGAGGGCAGCATTTCTATTAAACTTGCAGCAACTCTACCTGGGTGATGAGCCCAGCAACAAACAAAAGAAAAAGGTTCTCAGTATATTGGATATCTGAAACCCAGTATGTGATATATAACTTATCACAAATAGTGAATGGACTAGTGGTCAATGAAAGCTGGATCTTGAATGACTAAAAGTCTGTGGCACTTCACTATGCTCAGTATAAGGCCCAACAGCAGGCCATTGATCTCACTGGCACCAGGAGGTGGGCTAGGAAATCAGAAATGGATGCAATATATGCAGATCAGCTTATGTGGGTCCTGGAGAAAGGGTACTCTCAATTTAACTCCTGCACTCAGGGAACTAAATGTCAACAATTCTTTGTGAAAAAGGAGGTCAATACTATGACATCAGTGATAGCCAATTAGCATGGTGCACCTTGATTAATGCCAACCTTGCAGAACAAAAAGGGTTTAACATTTGCCAATAATACTGCAAAAGAGTATGGCAGAAATTTTGCACTCTGCAAAATAGGAAATTTGAGTTCTGGAACTCAACAAGAGATCTAGATCTCATCCATTATGAAAAAAGTGCATTTTCTGAGACCAACTCAGGCCTCTAGCATAAAGAGTTTGACCGGTCAATGACCAAGATACTGGATGAGCTAGAAAGATACAACCATGATGCAACGGGACTATAGGTGAACGCCATCTCAAATGCAAAATCCAAACAGAGCAACAGAACAATGGTGGAGCAAAACGCTTCTGCAACAAGGGACCCATCCCATATGATCTCTGACCCTGTGGTAATCAAAATTAAGGTAGACAGGCACCCAGCCAGGGCCCTATTAGACTCAGGGTTACTTGGTGACTTCATATCCACTACATTAGTAGGACAACTAAAACTGCAAAAGAAATACCTTGTTTCACCTCTAAACGTTCAGATAGCAGTGCAAAAATTGAGGTCTAAGATTAATTATACTGTTGAAGCCCAGATAAATTATCAGAATATTATTGAAAAACAAAAATTTGACATCATAAACTTATCAGGCTATGACGTTATTCTAGGAACACCATGGTTTTACCAACACAAAGTTATGTTAGGACTGAACCCAGCCCAAGTAATAATTGGAAGTGATGCACCAGTAGAGATGAAGAGATCCGGAGTCCAGAGGCTGGCATCCCGCACTATGAGAGTTTATGAGGAACATATAGAAAAAGTAAGACAGGACTTATTATCCTATGCACAGCCAATCTGTCGAAAGGCGGCTGAGGCACTGCTTCCACCTTTCAGAACAATCAACCATGAGATACTATTAATTATGAAAATGAATCTATAGTTGAAGGCCATCCAAGTGTTCTGAAGCACTATTAACACAGTAGACAGAAAAGAGGGACTCATACCTTAAATCTGAACAATGGAAAATGACTTCCAAAAGAAGCATGGCCCCAATGCTGTGCATACCTAAGCCTGAAAACCCACCATGCCTTTGGACAGTGGTTGATCTCTATGAATGCAATGCAAACACGAGAAAGATGAGCTTGCCCATTCCAGACATGGAAGGCATACTCAGAAGGGCATCACAAGGAAAGTATAGATCACTAATTGATGGACAGGATGCCTATGAACAAATACAAGTAGTACCTGAGCATGTTAACAAAACAACAGTTAATACACCCAGTGGAACTATGGTGAGTCACATAGTCCAACAAGGAGACTGTAATGCTCCCACCACCTATCAGGCTTTAATTAATCATTTATTTGCTGAATACTTGAGCAGATGGGTGGATATTTACCTTGATGATATGGTCATATACTTGGACTTTCTCAATGATCATGTATGACATGTCAAGTTGATAATTGACATTCTAAAAAGGGAGAAACTATATATTAGTAAAGCTAAGATTAAATTATTGTCCTGTAGCATTAAAATACTGGGACAAATCATTGATGATGATGGAATCCAGATAAACCCAGATAAGGTCAATGCACTAATAAGATAGAAGATACCTACAAACCGTAATTTGCTGAGGGCATTTCTTGGTGCAGCTAAGTACCTGGCAGATGACATTGACTATGTCAGAGTGCCCATGGGGGTCTTACATAACCTCACCAGTAACAGTGTGCCTTTTAGGTGAACCTACACACACCAGCAGGCATTCAAAGAGATAAAGAGCCTGGCAATGGTGTGTAGAAATCATCACTTGGACTATAATAGCAGCACACCTCCTATTAATATTGTCACTGATGGTTGCATGACTGGAATAGGTGGTGTTGTAAGTCAAGGGGCTGACTGAAAAACAGCTAGAGTTGCAGCATTCTACTCAGCAAAACTAAGCACTAGACAATAAAATTACCCTATTCACAAAATTGAATTATTAGCTGGAGTCAAAACCATGATGTGGCACTGGGACATACTGCAAGGGGTGAGGTTCTGATGGTTTACTTATTACAAGAGACTACTGCACCTGTTGAGACAACAAGACCTATTGGCTAAACAGACTTGGTGGATGGAAAAATTGGCAATGTTTGATTTTGAGACCATATATGTACCTAGCACAGAAAACATCTCATCAGATGCCCTCTCAAGAATATATTCCAATGACCTGGTGGGAACAGTGCATGCTAAATTTGAATATACAGAATATGATGGATTCACTGGAGACAAGCTAGTACTCAAAGGAACTTCTTCACCAGTATTGTCTGGAGTGGAGAGTGAGAACTTGGGACACTATATACCAAGAAAGGAACTGAAGGTTAATGTGATGACCAGGAGTATGACAAGGAAAGAATTGACACTAACCACCAGCAATAGCAAAGTCACTGGTCAGCTCACCAGGAAAGATCCTTGAGTAAACAACAGAATGGAGGGCAAGAGCAGTAACTATGCAGATGGCAATAATGTGACAGAGTACAGCCACCCTACCCCCTGACCAAACAGAAGTAATCAATGTGGCACCAAAGGCCATGGCCAGCAAACTTCTCTCAGGAATAAACATAGAAGAAGTCATACAGCAACAGTGCCAATCGACCACAATACTGAAGAAAATATATGACCACCCAGAAGCTTATAGGAATTTTTAAATTGATCAGAAAAAGAGGATCATATACATGAAAGAGGGTAAAAGTCAAGTATTATGCATATCTGACATTATGATTAACAATTAAAGTGTAAGGGATATAATCATAAACGACACCCATTTGCTACTAGCACAAGGATTGCACAAGACCTATGATTACCTCAAAACATATGTTTGGTGGAAATCTATGGCGCAAGATATACAATCATTCTATGAGATGTGTATCACTTGTAAACAAGCCAAACCTAACAACTAAAAACTGCACAGACTACTCAATCCTCTGGACATACCTTCCAAATCATGGGAATCAATTGGAATCAACTTTGTAGGACCTCTGCCGGAATCTAAGAGCAGAAATGCTAAGTATGACTTAATTACGATCATAATTGACTTACACTCAGCAATGGTACATCTGGTACCCAGCAGATGCAATTATAGAGCTAAAGATATAGCAGAATTGATATTTGCTGAAGTGTACAAACATCATAGCTTACCTTGCTCCATTGTAAGTGACTGAGACAAATGGTTCACAAGTAAATTTTGGCAAAAACTAAATGAACTAATAGGCACTGAGCTACACATGGCCAGCACCTACCATCTAGTCTGATGGAGCTACCAAACATGTAAATCATACTGTAGGACCAGATGCTCTGATCATGCATTAGCAGAGATCAAAGTGACTAGATGCAGAAATTAGCAGCAATCAAATTTGCTATTAACTGTGCACAATCTGAGAGTACTGGCTATGTGCTATTCTTCTTAAACAGTAGAAGGATGCCACAATTCCTCCTATGGGATAGTAATGAGCCAAGAAAATGCAAATATGCTGGAATTAAAGAATTTGCGGCAGCTCACAATCACATCATTGGTGCGAGGGTCAAACAGGTCAGAAATGCAAATTGGCAATGTTGTGAGGCAGAATTCTTGAAAGGAGATTACATATATGTATCCATTAAGAATATTACCTTACCAAAAGGATTGGCCTGAAAGCTATTGCTAAAATACATTGGGCCATATTGTATAATCAAAGCTCTTGATAATGAGTTGTTCTTAGTTAACTTGCCACATACTCTGCAACAATGAGGCATTGTTAACATGTTCCATGCATCTCTATTAAGAATACACAATGCTAACAATGACAGATTGTTTCCAGGAAGGACAGAGAAACAAATCTTTGAGCTAGAAAATGAGGAACAGGAATGGGCTGTAGATAAGATTATAATGCATGCAGGATCAAAACAGAATTCCATGTTTGAGATACTTTGGAAACCCAGTGACAAATCCTGGATGCTGTACAAGCAGATTTGCACTTTGAGGGTTCTAAAGAAGTACTTCAAAGCATACAGAGCAAAGACAATTGTGGATCTTGAAAAGAATTCAGACTCAGCTCCAAACAATGATCTGCAGGTATTTTTAGGGTATGTCGGGTTACAAAGAAATCTCACCATGTCTCATTCAGCCACAACTAAACTAATGGCTCCCAAGAAATCCACTGTTGCAGCTGAGGCCATGGAAGGAGACTATTACTATGGATATAGTAGAAGTCTTTATGGTTGGTTGAAACAAGTAAGCATTATTCTCAGTAGAACTGGCATTTGGTCTAGGCACTTCAAATGTATTTCTATTCGCATGAAGTCCTTGCAAAACTGAGATGCTTATATCTATGGAGAGCATTGGGGATTGACAAACCAGTTAAGTGTGGAAGTTCCAGAGTATATGATGAAAAAGTTTCTGATCTTTAATGCTACTGTATGTAACCCACAGTCACGCTTAATCCTAAGTAACAATTCAAAGGTGCATGCAAGGATGCAGCAGAACACCTATGGTGTCATGGTCAACTGTTTTGAGGAGGGAATAAATGTTCCCACTGGATTTGAGGAATAGGCAAATGCAATGAATGCTGACAACACCTGTCCATGGTCAGTTGTCACCTACAATAACAAGACACGCCTTTGGCAATGGCCAGCTCAGAACTATTTTCACCACCATGCTTTACAAACTCACCATGGACATGCCAACAGATCACAAGATCATGAATATAAGGAATGTGCTCAATGCATTCTGTGACAACAATACCAGACAGTTTAGTCAAGAAATTCTAGATAAGCATGTCAATGTATTCAAAAAATTAATGATGTTACAGGTAGAAATTGGGAAACTCAGGCTCCAGGGACAAGGAAGCTGCCGTGGGACACTATATGGTTCTTGACTCACTAGCTACATAAACCAAGTTACTGATGCAGTCATCTCAAGACTCGGCACTCCAATGACCCCATTCTTTGGGGCCATGAGCAAACTCAACCTTTAATAGAACCCTTCAGGTCCCAGGAGGGTGTATGTGGTGGTGCAAGCCTCAACCCAATACACAGCCACTGATCTGGGCCTCAGCCCGATCACCAAAAAAACTATTTTATTAGTATCTTTAAATACTGGCTCAATCTCTATTCACTCACTAAAAAACTTACTTACAATCTTCCTCCATGACTCATCAGATTATTTACACTACAAACAAACTACTTTACTATATATACAAAACTTTAGTTAGTTTTGAATGATGGAGAATTTTATCTGGTTAACTTACTACTTGGAACTCGATATTCTGTGTGATGTCACTACTACATTGCCTGATGTTACACAAAAACAGGAAATTAATATCATCAAGGGATATTTAATTTTATGAGAATGACACTCTGAGTGAGCTAGTATACATTGAACCAGGAATTACTCAATCATTACATGAAGAAATTGATGAATTGATTGATTCTACAATATATCCAGAAACCAATGTACTTAATATCCCTTTGAATTTCAAAAACTTGAGTATGATAACCATAGAAAGAAATTATTGAAGTGCTTTGGAAGAAAGAAGCCCAATGTCAGAGGACTCCTTATTTCACTTCTTATTTCTTCTCTATTCCTTTATTCATATCCTTATTTCTCTCTTTATTCTTCTATCTTAATTCTTTCAATGCTATCTATTGATACTACCAATGTGCTCTAGTTCTCCAATTATCCTCCAGACAAGTATGGCTCCTTCAACACTGCCCACAGACAGCTTACATAAACCAGAGTTTTTCTTTCTGACTTCTAAAATCCGGAGTTTTCCTGCCTTTCTTATATGAGCTATAATCCATGCCTTTAGCATGGGCCTAGTATCTTATTAGAGGCTTTGCCCCCAAACCCCCTCAAATGCAAGGCTCTATCCAGCCTAAACCTCACTTTGCTTGGTTAAGGCACTGCATATCCAAGTGCAAGGCTCTCTTCAGCCTAAACCTCACTTTGTTTGGTTAAGGCCTTGCATATCCAAGCACAAGGCTTCATACAGCCTAAACCTCACTTTGTTTGATCAAGGCATTGCATATCCAAGCACAAAGCTCTATATAGCCTAAACCTCACTTTGTTCAGTTAAAGCCTTGCATATCGGAGCACAAGGCTTCCTTCATTCAGCTTCCACTCAAAGCTTGGACTTTTTTTTTTAATCTCACTTTAAGGATTGCTACCTAATTTATTACACCAATTTTGCTTTTGCTTATTATCTGGAAATTTTCTTATTTTATCTTTTTAGTAACTTGTTGGTGGCTCTGTATCCAAACCCCTCCAAATGCAAGGCTTGATTCCATCCTCAACCTTACTTTGTTTGAGGCCTTGCATATTAGAATGCAAGATTTGATACTACTCTCAACCTCACTTCAATCAGTCAAAGCCTTGCATATCAGAATGCAAGGCTTGATTCCTACCTCAGCCTCAATTTTCACATTTTATTTTGTATAAATAAGAAAGCAGCTATTACTAATTGCATTTATCTTCATCTATTAATAAAGTTCAACAAAAAAGTAGATACATCACAGCATGTAAAAGTATCACCTAAAAACTATTGAACAAATTAAACAAAGAAGGTAGATATATAGCAGCTGAATAGAACACAAAAATGTGCTACTGTTAGGCCTTGGAAAAAGGCCATATTCAAAGCAACAATGAGTTCTAGGCCATGTATCTCATTTGGACCTTGGCCCTCCTCTCCCCCTTCTCCTCCTCTCCAATGCAAGGCTCTATCCAGCCTTCAATGTCACTGATGCAAAAATTGAAAAAATTCTATAGAATATATATAGAAACTGTATAGAATACAAAAATGCACTGCTGTTAGGCTTTGAAAAAATTCCAAACTGAGATTGAAATGAAACTCAGCCCTATAATGCAATCATTAAGATCTCTAAAGAACAAAAACTACAAAAAACCGATTGAAAATAGATAGATTATAGAAAAACTGCTTAAAGAAAAGCCATTCTCAACTCAGCTCAAAACTTCAAACCCAGCTCCCTAGAATGCAACAACCTGTGGGAACACAATTTAAACCCAGCTTGTGACTAAGCATTCTTACAAATAAGAAAAGTTCCCAGGCATTGTTGCATTCTACATAGACAAGCTACAACCCATGCCTTTGGCACAGGCCTTGTATCTTGTTAGGGGCTTTACCCCCAAACCCCCCCAAATGCAAGGCTCCACCCAGCCTCAACCTCACTTTGTTTGGTTAAGGCCTTGCATATCAGGCTTTTGATCATCTCCCCTCAATTTACTGATGCAAAAAGCCAAGTTACATTGCCTCTTATCTAAAAAATTTCATATATATTTTATTTTTTTGTAAATAACAAAGCAGCTATTATTGATTGGCTTTCTTTTCATTTACTAACAAAAACTAAATAAAGAAGTAGATACATTATAGCATGGAACACTATTAGCTAAAAACTATAGAATAGATTAAGCAAAGAAGGTAGACAGATGTAACAACCAAAATTTGCTGCTGTTAGGCTGTGAGAAAAGGCTATACTTAGGTTCCAAAGTGAAATGAAATGATGAAAACTGCTTTTGTTCAGCCTAGGAATATTCTATCCCACAGGCTGCCTTTATATACTATATTTGTGGCTGTGCTGTTACTAATACTGTTTAACTAATCAGGCCCTAGTATGTAATGGAGTATGACTAACAATACTCAATGCCAAGTAAGGTCCATGCATATGACTCATCAAGGCTGACTACTGGAAGATGGAAGAAGATAGGATGGACTGAGCAGTCATTCAGAAGTGCTAAAAGTGGGCACATCCATTGGACTAAGCTCAGAATAGTGTTGAACATGTAGTTCAAAGACCGCTCTCCTTACATCAGCCCCTTCTCTAAATTTGTCCCCTTGATAGTGTACACCTTTTCCAGGGTGGATAAGAGCAACAAGCAGTGTTAGTGCTGTGCAGGTGCCATAGAAGTGCCTTGCACAACTCATAAAAGGCACATATCCAAATCAATTACATGATTCAGACATCTTTGTTCTATACATACAGTTTCCACATTCACATCTCCTCCTGGGTAGTGTGAGACAACCTGCCTTACATTATGCTTCAGCCGTATTGAGTTTAATATGGTAAACACAACAGCAACAGAAGAAACATCAATAGTATTCATGAGTAACACTCTAAATAGATTATGTACTAACTAACATAGTGTGATAAAATATAGGCTGAGCATAGTAGAAAGAAGTTATCACAGCAAAGGAAAGGATATCCATAGTATACTTGGGACATGGCCATGTGTATTTAGTGACCCAGTCATTCATGCATGTACTTCCCTGAGTAATTCCACTCATTGCTTAATAAGTACAATGCCAACATTCTACTAGCATTATGATGCTGTCAAATCCTTATTGCTGTTTTCAAAACAGTTGGCCATAATCTATTTTAGGCAAACACTGAGATTTTGTGTGCTGACCACTTTCATGTTGTAGCACATTCAATCCTTGTATTATAGTGCTAAATTTTATATGTAGATGATCAGAACTATATTCTACAGATGCCACAGAGATCAAAAAAGTGATTTGAGTATATTGAAAAAATGGAGATTTACTGCACCAAGCAAGCAACTTTCTGTCAATTATATGATATGAAGTGCAAGCAACACAAGTAAAATTTGACCGGCCTATTAGACAAGTCTTTCTGGAGGTGCAACACAAGGTTTCAAGGTAATGAACTGCTTCAAAGTGTAGCTACATGCTGATAGGTGTGATGGCAACATGGTAACTATCAATGTAGTGGACATCTTACTGACATGAGACCTTTGTAGCATCTCCAAAAACACTCTCCCTACCATCTACTGCCCTGCATTTATCTGTAGAAGCTATAGCCCTTGCAGGAACAACGGAAAGTGAGTATAATCTTGACCAGTTATTTTGATTTTATTACATGGTCCGATAGGGCCCGAATTGAGCTGGGCACCTGCAGAATATTAAGTAGATCCAAAATCAATTGAATTCTAGTCAATAAACGCATTGGAACGTGTGCTACGACAAGAAAGTGGTGGAAACTTTTTGATGCACGAAATTTCGGTGTTTGGCCCAAAATGGTTATGGCCAACTGCTTTGAAAACAGAAATAAATCATTTCTATTGCTAAACTTATGGTGGCACACACAGTGAGATGGCCTAAATACATTACCACCGTTCCAATGCAAACGTTCCATGCAGACGCGTTACAATCTTCATGTAGTCGGGCTCATTCTCGGGTGTAATATAGCCGAGACGAATAAAGAGATCGATGAGGACTACACGACTTCAGGCATCTATCATGTTGTTGAGTGAACAAAACACTGACCTAGTGCACAATTTGGTTTGAACAACCCCGCGCGCATCTTCTGGACTACCTCACCATATGCAAGAAGCTATCAAAGAGTTACATTATCACAATGAGACGAGGGGAAGAATCCATACTTCAAACGACTCAACTTCCCCGTCAAGGGGCCGAGGCTCAAAGATTTTAGAATCCACGTCTGCGGAGATACAAATGTCGTAGACGTATCTTTAGTGTCGTTAGTTTCTGGAATGGAACGGGAACTCTTATAAATACATACTCTACTTCGGGCTGGAGCCAGCCGGTAGACGTCCTAGTAAATGTCAGTTCGTGAGAAGATCATATGTCAACGTGGATAGGGAAACCTGTAAAAGTAACTGATCGCTCCAACGGTGCGCGCATATTTCCGTACAACATAATCCGGAATACTAGCCTCCTCCATGCATTCCTTCACCATTGACTCGAACATCGACATACCGCTTGAAATTCCTCCTGCAACTGTATTATCAAGTAGTCCAGGGAATCTGTCATATATTTTGAGTCATTGCGTAATACGAACTAGTCTTTGTTAAGAATGGATATTGACATACGTTTGTTTTGTTGGTGCACGTGTCGGCACCCAAACTTGCAGGTCCGTCTTGCCGTCCATTTGGACTTCATTGTATATGGACATGTGCACCCCATATGTGATGAGTCCAAAAAGAGCACAAGCTGATCGTTCCATCTCGAAAACGAAGTTGAGTGCCTCAGCCGAGCTCACATCCTTTGGATGATCGTGTTTACCGAATGGATCAGCATAGATAGGATATGATTCCGCACGCCACTTCCTCGGTCCACAAACATCCTCGAATAACAAAGTATCTCTCCACCTTTCACATAATTCCTTCATGGCTGCCGTGCGTTTGACGTGAGAATCAAGCCAGCTGCAAAAGGACACTGATGGCCCAAGATTTCTATTGTTCCGCGGTATGTAGGCTGCTTCAACGACATTGAGAGCCCACATTTCCTCGAACCCAAGCTCGCGACTCCGCTGGTTTTCGAGAACCAGTTGCTCGAGGATGATGGGCCGAAGTAGTCCAATGGCCGGGCTATCAGGAGATTCTGATAGATACAGTGGGACTAGCAGCTCCGCATCGTAAATGGATGGCACTGGAGACGGCTGATTAACGCGAGTGTTGTCACAGACGTTGATGATGTCCAAGAACGATAAGTCAGGCATAACGTAATCGTTTTGAAGGACCAACAAAAGTGAAAACTGACATCGACTGATCTCTGACTCGGCCGGCGATCAAAGCGAGGCATGCTCCAAGTTTTGTCCAACGTTGTGTTCCACTTTCTTCGATTTGAACCTATTCATCACAACACCGTACTGGAGAGGAAGAACAAGCTCGATTCGATCTGTATAAAACGATATTTATTCAAAATTTGAGGGTGAATTCGGCGTGACGAGAAAATTAGATAAGTTTTGACGTGTGACACAGAACAAAATAATGAATTTTCACTCACACCAGAACCAACTTATTGCAACTGCCGTTGGTGCCTCTGTGGCTACCGCATGCTTGATTTCGGCATATTCAGCGTACTCCAGGAGAGAAAGACGAAAGCAACTTTCGGAGGAAATCAATCGCTCATTGTCAAACCAGAAATCGAGCTTCGACGTGAACAATGATGCCGAATACACTCCTCCCTCACCCACAATCAAGCAGTCGGATGAATTCTTGGGAGATTATGATGAGGAACTTGTAAGGGAACAACTTGCGCGAAATTATGCGTTCTTTGGAAACGACGGAATGGCCAATATCCGACGCGGGCAGGTCGTGGTCGTGGGTTGTGGAGGCGTTGGGAGCTGGGCAGCAGTCATGCTAGTTCGATCGTGAGTCTCTTTTGTAGAATTTTATAATCAATGTGATTAAGAGGGCTTTCAAGAGGTGTTTCTCGAATACGGCTAGTCGACTTTGACTATGTCACACTCTCGTCCTTAAATCGCCACGCAACAGCTACCTTGACCGACGTTGGAACGCCCAAAGTCAAGTCCATAGAACGAACTTTAAAGAAAATAGCCCGATGGGTCGAAATTGATGCACGAATAGATATCTGGCGTAAGGATGAAGGTGGGGACCTTCTCGACGGTGCTGACTGGGTAATTGGTGCGTTTCAGATGAAATTCAGTGCCTTGATCCCTTATACTATGTAGATGCCATTGACAACATAACGACGAAGGTCGACCTTCTAAAATATTGCCATGAACATCAAATCAAGGTAATGAATATTCTATGCCCGTACTTTTGAAGTTGATTGTCTTACTTCAGGTTTTTTCGTCCATGGGTGCTGGAGCTAAATGCGATCCTACACGGATTCAGATCAGCGATATTTCTAGCACAATATACGACCCTCTAGCCCGATCTGTACGGCGGCGACTGCGTTTACAAGGTGTCTCGTCAGGAATTCCTGTTGTCTATTCGACTGAGGTTCCAGGAGATGTCAAACTACTCCCTCTTCCTGAAGAAGAATTCCAGAAAGGTCCGATCAAGGAGCTCGGCGCTTTTGACGATTTTAGAGTTCGGATCCTGCCTGTTCTCGGTCAGTTGTTGACGCTGTGTATGCATTCCTGTTCTCATTCCTTCTAGGACCTCTACCATCGATTTTTGGCCTTCATGTTGCGACTTATATCCTCTGTGAACTCGCTGGCAAGCCAATACTGAATCCGCTCCCTATCAAAAACCGAAAAAAGCTCTATGAGCGTCTCTTGCGTGACCTCCTGCACCGCGAAATCAAATTGACTGGAGAGATCATCAAGTGCGTTCGTTTTTTGTTTATTTTACGTGACAAAGTCTGATATCATATCACGCTAGCAAACTACCAATAGATGAAGATGACGTATCATTGATATTTGAAGACGTCCATCGCGGTCGTTCCGTCATTCCACCTCACAATGTTCCTTCCAGACCCGTCCTTGTTAGATGGGACATAGCGAAACCTTTAACGGTTGACAACTGCGTCGTGATGGACTTTGGAGAAGCGGAAAAGCACTACAAGGAGAGTGGGAGCTCAACGAAGCCCGTCAAGGAACCCAGGGATATTTGGGGCAATGAGGTGAAACACGCCGTTGATCGTCGTGCAGAGGAGCTACGGAGAGAAAGAGAATGGGTGATGTGATAAAGTACAAAATAGATCTCACGTGACCTTATTTGATCCAGATAATAATAGTACATGTGTTCATTTCGGTGGCGTACCCTGAATCTTGTTTTACTTTCATGTATCGACATACGTCTACCTCAGCTGCCGAAGAAAATTGGGCAAGGTCCGACCAGTACCATAATTCTTTCCTCCATGAGAAGGATCCTATTCTTGATGCGGTGCTCGCGAATAGCACAGCGAACGGCCTGCCCAGGATAGCGGTCAGCGCCACGCAGGGGAAGCTTCTAAAACTTTTAGCTGAATCTATCGATGCAAAACGTATCTTGGAAATTGGCACTCTTGGAGGGTGAGACACATGCCAAAATCACTCATATTTAGATTGATTTCTACTATACAGGTATTCTACCATATGGTTAGCCAGGGCCCTTCCCGATGATGGTAAGTTGATTACCTTAGAGTCGAGCGAGAAACATGCGAAGGCAAGCTAATATAATCGATTACACCTTCACCTGATTTGGCTCACCATGACGGGTGCTTGGAACGCAGGTTGCCAGAGATAACATCGCTAGTGCCGGTTTTTCCTCCAAAGTCGAGGTGATAATCGGCAAAGCTGTACACTCTCTTGCGAGAATCCAATCTGACGTTCTCTTTGACTTGGTCTTTATTGATGCGGACAAACTTTCAAATGCAACGTACTTCGCCGAAGCTAAACGACTAGTCCGTAAAAACGGTGTAATTGTGGGCCTATTCATATGATACAATACATTCATCTAATGGACAATAGATTGTAGACAACGTCGTCCGTCATGGGAGAGTCGCAGATCCTTCGTACAGTGACGACAGTGTAGAGGGAGTCAGATGTTTATTGAAGGCAATAGAAGGTGACAAGGAGGTGGACGCGACAACTACTGGAACTGTTGGCGAGAAGGGCTATGATGGATTCTTATATGCAATCCGAAAATAGCGCCTTCAAGGGATCCTTTCGATCTACGGCTACGCCAATGCACCTATCTGTCCACTAACCCAATATGGAGACTCAAGCTCGACGAAGAACGAGTGGTTGAGAACTATCACACCAATTGGCGTGGTCAAGACAAGTATACACATTATCCATGACCAGAGTTCTAATCCTACTGGTCGTAAAACTGTAACCTTGGTCGCCGTTTCGCAATTCCGCAAAAAATCGACGCTACCACTTGCTGAAAATCATCGTTCATGAATCACTCCATTGACATGTTGTTTACCTGTCTCCACTATGTTAATGTCATTTCGTTAAGCGGCATGGCGACGATTGATGCTGCCTATTTTTATCCATTCTTGACGAGCAGAATGTATGTATTATAAGGGATTCAATAGTTTTGTGAATGGTCATCTGTGAATCATTAAATATTAAGTATTCGCCCAGTTAATATAGTCCACCATATTCCATCACATTCAAAGCTGTGCATTAAGACGAAAGGACTGAATGTCAACGGATTAAAAAATGGATAACGTCGCTAAGTGTCTCATACATGGTTTTCCGTCGAAGGATTATCCCTGATCACTTCTCTGTCGATGTTCACGAGGACGGACTCATGGAGGAAGGGAAATAAGCGACATTGGAAAGTTCTTTGAAATTCGGCACATACCGGTTGATGCTTGCTATCTAGTATATTCCTTGCCTCAGTCGCAATGAAGGATAGATCAGAGAATGTCTTGACTCCGACAAGTCTTTCGGAAAGGATCGCCCTGCTGTTCAACGTTGCCAATAAACTGTTGAGAAACACTAGACATATATATTAGTAAATGAAGGAGAAATAGAAAAGAGGCTGAGCCTGACTGACGTTTACTCAGACAGAAGTAAATCCCGATAAATATGAAATCATTTGGCCAGACGGCGTATGTGATGAAGGACGTGGAAGAACAAATACTATATTGTGAGACGGGAGACAGCTGACTGAGGTCAAGGACAACGCTTACGTCGTCAAAAGGGCTATTTCGGCTTAGTTAGTACGACATACGTATATTAAATTACTTGCTTGAATTGATAGTGTACAGCATCAGCATCGTGATAAGAGAATTGGTCCTTGGTCTTGAATGAGCTTATGGAACGCCACGTTATGGTTTCCACTACTCACTTATTAAAGCTAGTACGCTTTTTCCATAAGTTTCTGCAGAGAAGGACAGCCATGAGAAAGTCTGCCATTACACTGCTTCCCAAGGCCAAATATAGGAGATACTACAATTGATTAGTATACAAGAGTAGATTAGACCATTGCCTAACTCAACTGAAAACTTATTGAAGCCGGCAAACGTCTCATGAAACCTGAATGTACAAGAGTCAGAGTGAAACTCCTTTAGCCGAGATTTTGGCACAAACGCAAGCGAGGCAAATGCTTAGGAGACATGTCAATCTGCCGAAATCTGCCGAAAGAAAGAGGCTACTCTGGCTCACCGAAAGCGGAACCTACATATTCATAGTTGCATCAAGACATGTTGGGAAGGAGAGCGGTATCATACCGAAAGTCAATAATGACGTTACACCCTGCCAATCTCATTCGTAAAGTGCTCAGCAGTGTAAGAGTGACTTACAATCGAAATTACAATAAGGAGATTCTTGCCAGTCACTGTGTGTCTTTAGCACCTCTACTAAGCTTTCAGAGTCAGCAGCCGTACTCAACCAGACACGACGTCCGAAGATACTGATTGCCGCCAAATCGATGAAACTCATTACAGCAAGACTTGCTTGTAGATAAGGACATACCATCTAATAATCAGGTCATTTATGCACTGTGTAGTACATATCAGGCCTCCAAGACAAGAAGGGTCCAACAGAAACCTGATACCGTGACATATACTTGAGCCTGATGGCAAAAAGGAAAGTTCCCGGTCAGCCTGGCGGGGAGAACAGCACACGCAGATGAGTAGGCGCACCAGAATACTCCTATGATATACGTCACATTAGAGGCACTGAATGGGAAATATTTCACATACCATGAGGGCGACATGAGAGTCACGAAATTTCCGAAGTTTGATATCAAATAATAATACAATCCATGACTTATGAATACCAGGTGAAGAGTATCCAGGATCCTGCGATACATTGATGAATATCGAACGGTGGATCGTCATTGCGGTATTTCACACCAGAGAAAGTAGATCTAGGATAATCCGATGAGTGAAGTAAAACGACATGTACCGTGGCACTGACCACCCCTTTAAACCAATTTCGGTCTTGGTCACTTTTTGTGAAGTACATGTAAGTCTGGACACAAGTAATCCCATAGAAGCTAGAATATTTGCGCGTTCACTAGAGAACCACAAGACGAATCAGCAAGCTCACTTACACCGCGGCAATGAGGTTCCCAATGAACGCTGCGCCCAATTTGCTGTCCAATGAAATGGGTGGCTCAACGATGGATGACATGACTCAGAATGGCGAGATAATCGAAGACAGGACAGAAGTGCGGATATCTAGTTAGGATCTATTCAAAACTGGCCTGCATTTTATGGAGCCGTCGAATGTTTGCAATACAAGGACAGGTGCTAATAATTGAAATCGAGATCGATCGACATAGGACAGATATTGATCAGACCAAGATATTGTCATATGGGCATGATTGTTGTCAACGTCATGATCAAGTTTCACGCAGTAGCCAAAGGCGTATTTTTGCATAGTGTTATCTGCGAAGCAAAGTTCTCACTGTCATTTTGGAACTTCATGTAGGAGTCGTTGATTTTGAAAACCCGCCCATTGCACAAAACCAGTAGCCATTGCACAAAACCAGTAGCCATTGCACAAAACCAGTAGCCATTGAAGGAAGACTGTAAGCCATCCAATGGACGACACGAAGCCAAACGCCGAATTATCGGGAAAAACGCCAAATGAGTCTTCAATGTCATGATTAAGTTAAGGAAGCACGATGATGTCCGTCTCTGATGAGTAGAAGAGACCAACAAAGTAAGCGTTACATACCTATGACCTTGAATGTTGCGCGATACACGGATGATTGAAATAGATAAGTATTGATGAGGAGAGGTCCCGAGGATTGGAGGTTACGAATGAATTGTTTCTATTCAAATCATCATTGACCGCGATAACGTCTTGTCGGAGTGTATCACTGGCATGGCGGCGATAACGCGGCCGTCGATCCGGTAGGTGCCAATAAGGACATCCCAGCACTCTTATCCAGAGATCGCAGGGAGTCCAGAATATGATGTTCTAGAGAAAAGAAGTATGACGTGCGATCCAAAAGCGTGCAAAATCTTTACATTGGAGAAGACGATGACAGCGAAACAATAACGACCACCCAAAAGAATGGGTAGACGAGACAGATAACTAAGCCATTCAATCCAGTCATATATCCATCATAGCCGAACTTGTCGTCCCTTTAAACGACCACCCAAAAGAATGGGTAGACGAGACAGATAACTAAGCCATTCAATTCTCAGTCATATATCCATCATAGCCGAACTTGTCGTCCCTTTAGGAGGCTTGATTACCAATTCGGCTTGTTGCCTGAAAACCATGTGAGCAAGCCATTTATAAAGCGAGAAAGATAGAAAGCTACAGCTTCATCCTCAAAAGCAGCTTCCTATTGGTGGCTTGTGTGTCTGCTGCAGCCTTGATAGCCCGAGCGAAGAGATCTGCACGGTAGTCTGTCTTCTTCGCGTACAAGATCTGCATCGTTGTTAGATCGCATGCAGTACGAACAGGAAATATTCGACCTTGTTCTGGCTGTCTACACGTCCTTGTATACTTCCATTTTGGATGAGCTGTACAACATTCTTCTCCACCTCCTCTAGGCTCCATCCGAACGCCTTACTCATCCGATCAAGCTTAATCGTCGAGAAAGGTTGGAAATAAAACACCACCGCCCAGTTCCGAATCTGATCAATAAGTTCGATGATGTGCGGTGCCAGGTGAATATCAACTAAATGTCGTGTCTATCAAATGCTTCATGAATGATACCGATAGAGGGATAAATGAAACGCACCGAATATCGGTTGAGCAACTCCAGAACAGTCTTAAAATTGCTGCCCATGTACGCTTCAATAAGTTCTCGGACGTATGGCTCCTGTTCGATGTAGACGCCGAACACAGGATTGCCAAGGAGCTGGCTTCGGAGAGCCGAGCGTGGCAAACATGAAAGTGCGCATAGCGTGCCATAGATCGCGATATCACCAGGGGACACAACCTAAACACGACAGATCTACAAGGACACAGGCACGACACTCTTGCACAAACGCACCGTTCCGATCCAATCGCCCAGCTCCTTCACAGGCCCGATGCGGAGGAAGCTCTGCGCTGCTTTCTCGTAATTTGCCTGTCCAAGATGCGAAAGTGCCGTTGCGAGCTCGAGCTTAGATTGGACCTGCTGTCGTTCCAAAGAGCTCTTCTTCTTTCCAGTTGTGACAGAAGGAGTGTGTACGCCGTTGTTGCCTCCATTACCACCGTTGCCAGCATTTGCCGAGTTCTGAGTGGCGTCGAGAGCAGCTTCAGCCTTGAAAATATAGGTGGGAATGTGAGAGTAGTGCCTTTGTTCGAGAAGGAGCTACAGCGAGAGGTTGGCGGGATCAAGAATGCAAAAAAAGACGGTCGTACCTCTAGAATGGACAGACACATGTCGAGGACGTGTTGGCTGGTGGTGCAATACTCCCTTATCTTCGCAAGATGTTTGAGAGCCGTCGAATATTCACCAATTGATCGGTAAAAGAGACCCAGATCACGATGAGCCATCTAGTCAAGTTATACAGACAGATAGTTCTACAAAGACATATATAACTCACGCGAATGCTTTCTTTGATCATATTGTTTGAGTAGGTCTTCAACTCCACCTCCAACTTAGTCTTCTCCGCGTTATTTCTCGCTGCTGTTTCATCCGCCCAGTCCACATTTAATGGTGCGAGTTCCATTGGATTTGGCAGTGTAACAGGTAAATCCGAGGAACCCGAAGCATTTTCATACGCTGAAAGCAGGTTCTGATAGAGACCTGGATTGCGCGATTGATGGATATGCTGAACAGCCAGTTGGAATGCCTCAGGTGCGATCGACGGACATGTTTGCACAATGTGAGTCAGGCGGTCAATAGCGGTACGGCCTAATCATATAGAACATCGTAATAAGAACGTCTGCAGAACAATTTCACAGGCGCAAAAGACAGCTTGATACCTGAGTAGTTTGAGATATAGCTTTCAATATCGAATGGGTGAGCTTCGTCAACGGGCGCGACCACTCTGGTTAACCTTTGCGGTCGCGAACTTGTGCCCTGAAAAGTTTCTTCGTCTATTTCCATGCTTATCATGGTTTATTGTTCGCGCAGAGAGAAGAAGATTGTGGCGAGGTGAAGTCTGTAATTATCGATCAGGCGGCAAGGATTCTCACAACCAAGTGCCCCGTGACCATTTTTGATGGAGAACAGACAATACATTCGATACATTCGACACACGACTGTAAATATAGTACTAATCATCGGCGACTTTTACAACCGCCTTGGCCTTGTTTTGGCCCTTCTGGACCGCGAGTATCACATCACCGACCTTATCCAAGCCTTCGGTAACTTCTTCGGTGTACTTCAGCTCTCCACTAGCAACCTTGTCCGGGATAGTCGCGTAAAATTCTTCCTGATATTTGTCCTCGAGCCTGAATACAATGAATCCATTCATAGCAATCGACTTGGCTACAATATTCATGAGATTCTGATTGTCAACAACATAGATATGTGAGTCGCGGCTATCTCAACGAAGAGACTTTAACTCACATGGATCGGTACCTCCTGTTCAGCGTTATATCCTGTGAGGTGTTAGTCCTCGTTGGATCAAAATTATCGAAACTTTGGTAAGTACTTACCGGAGATCATGCCGCATTCCTGTGCCAAGAAATTGAGGATTAGTTCTACAGCTCAATAACGAATATCGGACACTGACGATGAATCGGGCTCCAACAGAGGCCGCATCTAATGCGGCTTCTAGCGTTTCCCCTCCGACATTATCCCAGAATCTGTTCCAAGATAAAAACTTTCTACAGCAGCTGCGCACATGATAAGTGACTTACACATCAATCGGTCCCTCCTTGTTCAAAACCTCCGATGTCCTCGTCTTCTTATAGTTAAAAGCAACGTCAGCACCGATGACCTCCATGAACTTAACCTTTTCGTCAGAGCCAGCAGAAGCTATGACCTTCAACCCATCCAACTTCGCCAATTGGATAACAAGCCTGGGACGTATTGTATTATGGTATACAATCGCGAGAAAAGAAGACTTACGATCCCACAGGTCCTAATCACCAAGCATCTCAGCAGGGAAGTGAATTGACGATTTCAAATTACTTACCCCCTCCGGCCGTAACAAAGGCAGTTTCACCCTGGAGATCAGTCAAACTCCTAGGTTCCTTGATCCTCATTAACACTCACTTTCTTTGCGCGCGAATACTCCTTCCACGCCATGAAAGCGGTTTTTCCTGTGTTTTTTTTTTGGTTAAGCTATCAGAACTCTCGCCGCTTCCACGCGCACCTGGCATGCCAACAACACCAACATACAGGGACCAAGGCAAATTGTGTTCGTTCTTGAGAACGATCAGTTCTTCAACATTTTCGTGAGTACTGTATTCCTCATGGGCTAGAAGATTTAGTATCATTGGACATAGAAGCAGTCGAAAAAAGACAGCCACGTACCCAACATTCCGTACATGTGATCTCCTTTTTTGACCTTGGGGTTCTCCGAGCGAACGACGACCCCGACACCGTATCCCGTCAGCCTAGTATTATCATGTGGATATCATCACCTGTACACTCATAATCCGTGCTTACGGTTCTCCAAGTGTAAAAGATTCCTTATCACAGCTTCAGCCTCACAACATGTCTCAATTTCATAGCTTACTGTGTAAGACTTGACGTTCGCAGGCCGCATCCTACCCCTCATGTACGGGTCGATGGACAGAACTAGAGTCTTAAGAAGAAAACCTCCATTTAAGGCGACATGCTCCAAATCAATTGATTTGCTATCGTCATATACGGTAGTTTCCCCGGGTACTGGGAAGCCTACACAAAGACATGCGTCACAGCTCATCAACCGAGACAAAGCAAATCCTGACCTCTTGGGATCGACTCAAAAATGACTCTTGCATTCCTAACAGGTGCCATGATGATGGAACGAGATAGAGAAATAGTATGTAGCCTGATGATTCGAATCAGACGTCATCTGCTTGTGGGCAATAGCTTCAAGCTCCGCAAGATATATTGATCTGTCTGTTTTTGTCTGAAACTGTGGCGCGAGATCGGTGACCATTCGCACTCAAGCCCAAACACGCAGCGTTCAAATGCATGTCATCCTGCCAACGCTCACAGATATTGCGAGGTTGGTCATACTTTCGTTCTGCTGGTTGAAAAGTCACCATAATCGTTTAGGGTTTTTGAGAAGCATGCTGCGATCATGAAGATGTAACCAATATAAGCTATTCGGGTGCGAACTTGAATTTCAGATTCCATACTTACTTTTCGTTGCAGACATGAATGATGCAAACTAGTGGTCGGCCAACAGATTGAGTCTGCCGTGACATCCTACTGGCAGATGGGCGGTCCAGACTCCAGGAAAACAAAAGCTATAGCAATTACAAGTCACGATAATCGCCGTGGTTGGAAATTTACGGCAAGACATCGATGTTGTTACTTTTAGATAGCGTAGGTAAGCAAGACATGCCTGCCTATTTCGGCAGGTCACGAGAAACGATCATCACGTACCATGTGGCGTGACAGTTCGCGCCGCTGACAGAGAAGCTTCGTTCTATCTTTCCTTTTTGAAAATCGACTGCAAGTGAACTGCTTTCGGACGCCGGGCCTAAAATTTGAACGCCTTGGCCTCAGAATCTAATGGTTCAAGCTAGGTTCTGAATACTTGTTCAATCCAACCATGACCCCGGGTGTTACTTGAAGTAGAAGACTATGTATGTCACTTGGCATACCTGATCCGAAAATTACTCTGGTGCTATATATATGCTTCAAGTCACCATTCCTCCAGTCAATACCTGTCCTCTAAGTATGCTTTTCTGCATACTACTCATCGCCTCGTCTGCCCTCCTGACTCTTGGAGCGACTGTTATTCCTCAGAAGGCAGAAGACCCACAATGTAGAAAGGGCACTTACCCTGGCTTTGAAAGCAACGTTTGGCAATTCAATGTCCCTGCGGCCGAGTTCATCAACAAAACTGGATCCTACTTCCACTCTGAGTGGTATGTGAGTAGATTTTATGTACTTTGGTGTTTATGCATGATAACTAATACCGAATACAGATTGGTTCCGTGATTGCTACTCATGGCAAGGACAACACTATAGGCTCTACTCGTACTGGCGCAGTCGGCAACTCAACTTTCACCGAGGAGCTTGTAGGGCATTATCGAACACCCACACAGTCTGTCCTTCAATTCTCCTTGCATAATGGCACTCTTCCTTTGGATGGCTTCACGCTTCTGACATATACGGAGGAGATGAGAGTGATGAGCATCTGTGGTGGTACTGCAACCTACTTCAGCATGACAGCAACGTACTGCACCGACAAAGTCGTAAACGCGTATGACTTCTACAGTTCCTTCCATATTGACGCGGTCAGTGCTGTGGCAAAGGAGCTGAATGCCCTAGTATTCGTTGGAACTTGTCCTGTTGGTATGTTATGATCGATTCATCAATACTTCAGCTCATGTCGCATCAGGTGGAAAATGATGATTGAACACATGCGATTACTCATTCGTATTCCAATGAAAGAACGAGTTGTAGTTTGGGTACATGCACTATATCCGATTCTTGAGTATGTTAACATTTGACACATACCGTTTTTCTGGAATCTCTGTTACATAACAAGCAACTTGAACCGCATGAAAACCAATGAGATGCACTGCGTGCCTTTGGCACACAGCTAGCATCATGTTGGGGGCTTTGCCCCCAAACCTCCCTATATGCAGCCTCTACCCTAACCTCACTTTGTTTGGTTAGGGCTTCAAGTATGTTTAAGTAACTCAGCCTCCACCCCAACCTCACTTATTTCGGTTGGGGCTTCAAGTATGTGTAAGTGAGTAACCTCCACTCCAACCTCACTTTGTTTGGTTAGGGCTCCAAATATGGGCTTAAACCCAGCCTCAACCTCACTTCATTCGGTTAAAGCCTTGCATATCCAAGCACAAGGCTTCATCTGGCCTCAACCTCACTTCGTTTAGTTAAAGCTCTGTACTCACTTTAAGAGCTAACTTTGCTAAAGGTAAACCACTTGCTATTAATGAGTTTAAATATTCCATAGAATATGGTGGAAAAGCATTGGCATTGCCTGCTTCTATATGCACAGAATCTGCACTTTGCAATATTTTCTCTTCACATGGAAACTTTTGAAGAACTTCTGAATTAATGTCATCTACATCAGAGCTTTTGCATGAAAGAATTGTTTGATCCAAAATAATATTAATCATTGTAATGGTGTGCAATATTAGGATAAGTAGATTGAATTAATCCTTTGATTGAGTTATCATTACACATCATTGTTTCTGGAATTTGAATAGTTTCTCCAGGTTCTAAGTTTTTCCCAGCACCAATATCTAATAGCCAAGCTGCATATGCAATATTCTCAGGAGTTTGCTCAAGTTGCATATTTTGAACCAAGTAACACACTTGAATTTGATTCCATAGTCTTCCTTTACTGAAAGAAGCAGCAATAATCTGTTGTCTTAATCCCCTTGGAACAACTAGTAGTGTTTGATGAAAATCTCCTCCAAAGAATAGAGTAATTCCACTAAATGGTATGTCTTTATCTAGAACATCTCTGAAAGCACAATCTATACAGCAGTTTTATGTTGCATTGGAACCTCATCCCAGATTATAACTTTTGTTTGTAATAAAACATAATATAAATTTGTACTTTGCTTAATATTTGCAACTGAAGTATCAAGAGCAAGAATTGAAATGTTGAAGCGAGAATGTGCAGTGCAACCACCTTCAAGTAACAAAGCTGCAATTCCAGATGATGCTACACATAATGCAATATCTCCTTTAGAATGAACTGCAGCAGCTAGAGTATTACAAACAAAAGTTTTTCCACATCCACCTGCACTGTGAATAAAAATCATTTTTTCATGATTGTTATCAACAGAATCCATAACAGTATTAAAGACATCTAATTGTTCTGCATTGAATTTGGCTTTATTTTCATCAACTTTTATTTTCAATGCTTCAACATCATAATTCAACTCATCATGCAACAGCCAATTATTAGGAACATCATTCCAGATTTCATTTTCAGAAGGTCCTGTAAACAATGGCATATTTGGAAAATCTTCAAGAGTTTTGCCAAATTGCAGTAAAGTTTCATTAATAAGATAAAGACCATAGTCATAGATTTTTTCATTTTCAAATGCTCAACCTCTATATTGCCTCATATTTTGTAACTTGTGTTTTAAATCATCACAAATGTAATGTTTGAAATGGTTCCACAGTTCTTCAGGAGTAGTGGGAGCACAATGCAGTAAAATAGTGCAAAAAAGAGAACAAAGAGTTGCTCTTGTTTGCATTGAAGCAGCTCCAGTCAAGCATTGAATCCATACTGCATCATCTTCTAAGAGACCAAGAGCATTGCATGCTTCTTTATAAGTTTGATATGTATGACCATCAACTGTTCTTAGCTCAGCCCATGATTTATCATTTGTTACAACAGTCAATAACATTCAAAGATAAAATCGCTCTCCTTGTGTAGGTGAAGCAAAGTACATTCTTCCAATTGCTGTTCCTTGTTGATGTCCTTTCTGTCAGGTTCCGCTAACCATGGGGGCTCAGTCCACTGGGCAAATACCTTACGTGGTGATCACCGTGTCCACGGACGCAGAGCACCGGTAGGGCTCGGAGCGTGGGAGACCAAAGCGGGGCAGGAGCGGTATGTAGGGGAGTGCCGGTAGCGCCGGCGGGTGGGCGAGTGCCGGGGAGGGTGGAGGACAAGTGCTGGGGGTAGGCGCGAGTCCCGGGAGTACAAGAGGATGGAACAAGCGAGCGCCAGTGAGCAAGCGAGTCCCAGGGTTCAAAGAGATGACGGGGCGGGGACTTAGCGAGTCCCAGGGATGAAATCAGAGATGCGGGGGTCAAGCGGGCCAAAAGGGGAAAGGGTTGAGATAAGATAAAGGGAAAGGGAACAGGCCGAGATGGGGAGCCGAGGACAGAGGAGCCAAGAGAACTTAGAGTAAGAAGGGTGAGAAGAAGCAAATAGAATAGATTAGAGGACAAGACAAGTAGAGACGAGGCAGGGAGACAATACGAGACGAGTACGATAAGGAAAGAAGCAAGTAGAAATGATGAGACCAGGACGTGCAAGAAAATGAGATCAAGACAAAAACACAACAGAATGATACGGGGTTACGGTAATATCAAGACTAGGGTACTACTTACTACTCTACGACTTATATACTACGCAGTAGGTAGGCCCCGGGGCCCAGGCCCGGGTTCCAGTGGCGGAGTGCAGCACCGGGGCTTGGGGTGAGACCTGGGGGCCGCACAGGGCAAGGTTGAGACATGTCACGTGGCGCAGAGGTCTTGTACTGGAAACGTGGAGACACGCGGTGGCGGAGTGGTGAGGAGGGAATGGGAGTGGGGCATGGCGTGCAGAGGTCGGGTCAGTGGTGATGCGTGATTGTGATGCGTGATGCGTGATGGGGATCTCAGCGTGGGCTGGGGGTGATAGGTGATGCCGGCGCTGATGTGGCGGTCACGGCGGTGATGACCAGGGGATGCCGCAAGTGGCAGTGGCTGGTGGCGGTGATGGGCAGTGATGGGCGGTAATGGCCGGGGGCTGCCGAGGGAGTTGGCCGGGTAGCGGTCTGGGCCCGGGGCGGTCGTGGGGGTCGTTTTGGGAAGGGTTGGAGTCCCGGGGCCGGGGCTGAGTCCCAGGAGTCTGTAGCAGATTGTGACACTTTCCAACTCCGTTTAGATGCATTATAAACAAATTTAGTTGGAAAGTTTTGATATGTTGTATCATTATTTGGAAATTCTTGATTAGCTTCAAACCAAGCAGTCAATGCAGTTTTTCCTAAATTTTCTCTAGCAGCAACTACATCTAAAGGTTCATTATCTTGATAAAAAACTTCATGTTGACCCTCCAAATGCACAAGTAGGCAATAAATAGAAGGATGTTCAGCATGCATATTAAATTCAAGTATATGCCAACATGCATCAGGTGCTGAAATAAGCATCTAAGTGTTCTTTAATTTCATCTCTTTGATTTGGCTCTGTTGAAACTTCTAATGTTGTGCAATCATGACCTTTGTATATATATTTGTGAATATATTTGACTGCATCAACAGATGCACATATTTCAACATTGATATGACAGCTATATTTTGCTGAAAGATATGGATTATATGGAACAACATCATGATTATCATAATGATGACCATGTTTTTCAAAGTATTGGCCATTATTAAGTCAAGCATATTTAAGATAATCATTATCACCATATTGAATTGTCTCTTGAAATTCTTTTGGATATTTCTTAGAACATTGATTATTTATCATACACTTTGCATTTGGATTAGCATCTCCACATGGACCATGAACCATATTGGTAGTGACAACATTATATAGTTCAGGGTGAGTAACTGGATGAGCAGCAACAATGGAATCGACTTGTGCTGCATCTCTAATTTTATGCTCTTCATGTAAAAATATTAAAAGATGCATATTTGGAAGTCCTCTTTTTTGAAATTGAATAGTATGCACATGAGCTACAACAGTTTCAAAGAGACCCTCTTTGATTTCTTTCAAAAGAGCATTTTTCTTTTGTTCAAATACTTGAGCAACAATATCAGGTTGATCAGAAGCTGTCTATTTCTTTCCATTGACAGCAGATTCTTTTAAAAGAGCATCTTCAATTTCAGACCACTTGGGATTTGCAGTCATAGTCAAGAAAATGTCAGGTTTTTGAAAATGCCTGCAAATAGCCATAGAATTCTGAAACAATTGTTGCATTTGTCTTCACTTCCAGTATGAAATGCAGGAAGAATAATGTGATGGCCTTGATGTGGTAAAGTTTCATCACCAGCAGCAGCATCAACTACACCTTGATAAACTTCAGCTCTAATTTTTTCCTGATTATGTCTAACCCAGTTAAGTTTTGATTGTTCAATTGAAGCCCATGCATCCACAACATATTGTTGAAATAATTTGCCACTCCAAAGTAAAGCAGAATTTATTTCTTCAGTTCTTTGTTGAAGTTGAAATGCATAATAAGCAGTTTCAGTTACATTTTCTGTTCTATGTTGACCTTGTAGTTCAAGCTGAGAAGGAATATTTGTATGAAATCCATGCTGTCCTGTTGTAAAAAGAATTGTGTAGTGTAATGGTGTATATGCTAAATGCAAATAACTAATGCACCTTAATTGACCACCATGTAAATGTAAAATTACATCACGGTGATTAAAATGCTCTTTAGAGCCATCTCCAGGAATAATTGCAGCTACACCTTCCTGTTCATTTGGGTTATTATATCAATGGTGATCACCAATATCAGCTCAAAGTTTGACATAAACTCTTTGTTGCTGATTTTCTGTCATAATTTGGCGAGCTTGTTTATATAATTCAATATATGGATTTACTTGAGTAATCATGTCTTGTAAAGAAGCTATTATTTGTGGGTCCAACCTTGGATTATTATGTTGATGTAAAGCTAATTGTTCATTGTGATCATGAAAGTATAGTTGTGCATACATAGGATTATCACCTTCAGTTGGAAGCAAAGCACCTGTGAGATGATGAAGTTCTCCATTAATGCAAAAACTATATGGACCTGGAGCATTTGTAATAGCATGATCAATTTTAACACCCAAAGAAGTAAATGCAAAAGCTGCATTATATTGACAAATATATGCTTTGAAAGTAGAAGAAAGAAGATAATAGCCATGTAACAAATCAATTAGTTCATGTGGAGCATCTCTTAATCTGGGCAAAGAAATTTGGTCTTATAAGCAGCACATACAAAACTTGGGGTTATTTTGTGTGAAAGTAGAAAGTTTTTCAACATCAAAATATAAAGCATGATAATATAAACATAAAACATTCATAGGCCCAAGATTATGTTTTTGAGGTTCATTTATATATGGTTGTCTGCCTTGTAAAAGCATAGGATTTCTTTGTTGAGCACGATGAATTGGCAAAATCTGATGTTGATTTTCCTCTTGTATATTTTGTCTTTCAAAAGCTGGTGGTTGTATAATTTGTCCATGTACTGCATGTAAAAGTTCTGTATGTTGTTGTAAATTCTGTTCTTCTGGTATATGTCTTGCAGGATTATAATCAGCCAAATTTTGCTCTTCAGGATAATAAACATTTTCTATAGGATCTTCCAAGTATTTTATAGGATTTTGCATTATCATCTAATTAAAAGCAGCACAAATATTTCCAATTCATAATCATCAAGAGCAGGAATGAAGTCATTATAGTTGAGATCATTATAATCTTCTTCTAAATCAGCTACTTGTTCATGTTCCCAAAATTGCAAGATTCTTTGAGCTATATCTCTATTGAATTGTTGATTTTCAAGATTCAAATGCATATTTGCTAATCTTTCTTGTTCTTGTTGAGCTCTAAATACAGCTAAAGCAGCTTGATAAGCTTGTCTTTATTGTTCTATTTGTCTATGCCTTTCTTGCTCTTGTAAAGCAGCCACTTCTCTCTTTCTATCTACTGCTATTTGTCTTAATCTTTCTTGTGCTTGCAATCCAACAATTGCCTGTTGTTGTTCAGCAGCATTTTTCTGTCTTTCTTGCTCATGTAAATTAGCTAGTGCATGTCTATGCCTTTCTTGTTCCTTAAAGCAGCCACTTCTCTTGCTCTGTCTACTGCTGCTTATTTTAATCTTTCTTGTAATTGCAACTCAGCAATTGCTTGTAGTTGTTCAGCAGCATTTCTCTGTCTTTTCTGCTCATGTAAATTTGCTGCTGCTTGGTTTTGTCATCTTATATATGCCTCTTGAGATGCATAATAATTTGCCATCATTTCTTGATGTGCAATATTTCCTTGTGTAAGATTATTAAGAGCAGGATCAGCATCTTTACTGGACATATCATGTAGTGGTCCAGTAATTAAAGGCCTTCTATTTCTTGAAGATGAAGTAGTTGTTGTATTTATAGCAGCAGCAGAATGTACAGATGATGTAGAAGCAACAGCTTGATTTATCTGCCTTTGCCTGTTATTTCTCAATGGAGGGGGTGCAGGTGGCACATTTTGAGGAATAGGATTTTGCAGAGGAGCATCCCAATTTTCAGGCAAATGAGTTACAGGTATTTGAATATCAAAAGAGAATGGATCATTAGCATTAGCTGGCTGTCTGACAGGCACAGCAGAATTTCCAGAATTTCCAGAAGCAGTAAGAATAGACTGATTAGATGCATTATTCACTTGCATTTCAGGCACTAATTGAAGTGGCTGTAATGGTAGGATATAAGAAGATCTATTACCTCTATTTGCATGTTGATCATCTGGGTCAGTCATTTGTAACTGCTGAAGCCAACTTTGAGAGCGAGACTGCTGTCTCTGACTTTTAGGAGTACTGGGATTCTGATGAGCAGATGTTAATGAAGGTTGCCTAAATACCAAATTTTAATGCACAAATAGTTAAAAAAGAATGATAATTTACTGACATGTTGATGTTATTTATAGTGCAAAAAATAGAATATCTACTAAAAGCCAAGAGACAGAAACACTGAAAAATAAAACTGCCTTCAATTGAAAATTATAAAAAATTATACAAAAATATACACATACCTTC